>JAUELU010000010.1:6609795-6629820 GCA_032357145.1 Evasterias troschelii
AACTAGCAGCATTTTTCTCATTGTTAATTTATTCAAGTTGAGACTTTTCATCTTTTATCTTAGTGTCTTATTCCAACGAGACCCAAGCTCTCTGAAGGAAAATCTTTTAGTGTTTGCTTTCTGTCGAGAATCTTTTAGTGTTTGCTTTCTGTTGAGAATCTTTTAGTGTTTGCTTTCTGTCAAGAATCTTTTAGTGTTTGCTTTCTGTCGAGAATCTTTTAGTGTTTGCTTTCTGTCGAGAATCTTTTAGTGTTTGCTTTCTGTCAAGAATCTTTTAGTGTTTGCTTTTTGTCCAGAACCTTTTAGTGTTTGCTTTCTGTCAAGATTCTTTAGTGTTTGCTTTCTGTCAAGAATCTTTCAGTGTTTGCTTTCTGTGGAGAACCTTTTAGTGTTTGCTTTCTGTCAAGAATCTTTTAGTGTTTGCTTTCTGTGGAGAATCTTTTAGTGTTTGCTTTCTGTCGAGAATCTTTAAGTGTTTGCACTCTGACAAGAACCTTTTAGGCCCCGTTCCCACTGGACCCCGCATTGATCGCGCAATTTGAGAAAAGGGCAATCAGACCCCGCAATTTTTCGAAAAGGGCGATCAAAGGGCAATCAAGCGTAAGTGGGAATGCGCGGGCGATCAGAATCAGACCCTGCAAATTTGATCCACCTCGGGAGTAGGATTAAAACGGGATCTGATCGCCCTTGTGGATTAATGGGCGTTCAAAAATCTAGTGGGAACGCAAAGGGCGATCAGACCCCACAATTTGAGGGCAAACATCCGGTTCGGTAGGCCCGAATGGCGCGAAAACGGTGTTCTTTTTTCTTCTATTCCCAGCACGCACCACGCATTTGGTGACATAAAAGAATTGCAAGTAAAGCATAAAGCAGTATTGACGTCACGTGACGATACCAACTACACGTTCTGTACAACGCATCCACACTAAACACCCCACACTGTGTGGTCGCCATAGATACGTTGCGCCTGCGCACTGCCCACTTGGTCGACCTGCGTTGGTGAACTTTTGATCTACTTCCGTTTACAAAAGGTGTATCAATGCGCGATCATACTCAAGTGGGAACGCGACCGCGATTCACGTCTGCGACTAATCCTTTTTGCGGGTTCAGGATCTTGTAATTGTGGATCCAGTGGGAACGTGGTCTTAGTGTTTGCTTTCTGTCCAGAATCTTAGTGTTTGCTTTCTGTCTTTGTCTGTCTTCAGAAGTGTAATAGTTTGCTTCCGTGATAAAAAATATTATTTTAGTCTTTAGAATACCGGTGGTTGTTAAGCACCCTGTACTCTAGTGGTTTTTTTTAGTCCTGCAGAGGAAAATTTGTATGTACTTGTATGTGGTTTAAGACACTTGCTTTAGAATGCAGTGGTTGTGGGTTTGAATCCCTTGCGGGTAGTACAGTAGTTTACTCAATGCACTGAGAATGTGAGATTGCATTTTGCAGGGCTTGAATTGGGGGTAATATTCCGGAAGACGGTAGGCATTGTAGCTCAAAAATTGTACCGAACCAGAATTGACTTTACACGACCAGAATCTGAATAAGAAAAAACTTTCTACAAATTTTAACTTGTAAACTGTTTGGTTTTTGGTTTGTTTTTTTACCAAGCACTAAAACTAAAAGGAAAGATTTATCTCAGTCTTATAGGTGAGTGAATTTGATACTAATTAGAATTTAAAGATATGTATCAGACTCAAAGTCAACACTTAGGCCTAAGCACTTTTTGTTGTCAAAAATTGAAACTCACAAGAAAGTCGGACTTGTCCGGTACTGAGACTACTGGCCTAAAATTATCACTGGCCTCGGGCCTGTGGCCCAGTGTAAAAATTGAGCCCTGTGCTTGTATCACAACAGTGCATTTATCAATAGGTCAAACTAAAAATAAACGGTCTTTTGGTGAAGTTGCAAAAGTTGTCATTATTTTGAAATCGTCATAATAGTGGACTTTAACCCTGACCAGTAGAGTGTGGAGGGTTTATGGGCGGCCCATGCTCTTGGAGTCTTGGCCCTGGTGCTTTCTTCCAATTGATCCAGCAAACCAGTGTCCTACAGTTTTACACAAAAGTATGTAGGCCCTATGTACAGTCCAATGAAACTCTGCAATTTTGCAGCTCACCACCCTTTAACACATACCAAATGTATACTTGGCCTTCATTTTAGGTGCTGCGATTACGGTGTTTATTCTATGTGTCATATTTTAATTGTTTTCTATAACATCAAGACGTGAACATTTTGTCAACATTAGCGGATGTAACATAAATGTAACTGGACCTTTTTCCGTCCACTTTTCTAGAAATTCACAGAAAGGGAAAACGTTTTCCTTTGTTGTGTTTACCTTGAGGCCTGAGTAATGAATAAATAACATACCTCGCGCGTGTATAACCGTAACAAAAATCAACATAAACTTGGCTGTTATTGGAAGGAGGTCTGCACCCCCAAACTAACCTGGTTTCACCTTGTTTGCAAGGTGAATCAGCTGCTACAGGACTGTGTAACAACCTTCCCATCATCATAGGGGGCCTACGCACCTCAAATTCACTGCCTGTTTTTAAGAAAGCTCTTAAAAAAATATATTTTTCCTTAGTTGCTTTCTGTAATCAACATTGTTGTAGTACTTGCATTGCTAATTTTTTTGTCTGTTTGCTAAAAGCGCTGTGATCTAAACTGAGTTGTTAACTTTTGATTATGATTATTTATTTATTTTTATTTATGTTATTTTTTTGAAGGGGAGGAGGGGTGGGGGATAGGCATGCCTACTATTCTACTGTTACCATGTATTTTAGTCCCCAAAATGTGCTGAGAAAAAAAGGGTTTGTTTTTTTCCCCTCACTTTCAGCGAAAACATAGCCCTGCTCCTAAAATGGGCAAGATCCGAGATGGGTGGTCCATGTCTAAAAGTGACATTTAGGGATGTACAATGTAGGCCTATGGTAGGAAATTTCATACACATATCACAAAGTGCACAATATTCCCACATAATAGTCATGGGCTTTAAGCATCAGGGCCCACTTTCATAGAGCTGCTAAAAGGGACACATTGCCTTCGGATTGGGCGATTGATGTGAAATGAACACGGTCGGAAAGATGTTTTTAAAGTAGAATATAATGGTCCACACAAACATTCCTCAAAACTGTGTGATTTTCCTTTTATTCATGAACTAACATGGTCCGCCATTTATGGGAGTCAAAATTATGACTCCCATAAATGGCCGACGTGTTCCTACTAGTCTTATTTCCAGTCGTAAAACGATGATCAGAGTGCTGCTGTGATGTGCCGTGTCTAAGTCCGCATCCCTCCTGTTGACAATAAACATAGTGGTATAAACAACACCGGTTGTTTCTCTCGGTTAGTCCCGTGACATTTTTCTTACCATGATTAACGAGGTTTCCTCTTTTTGGACATGTCTTAAGTATGATTTTTGTGGCGATCCATTTTGAAATATGACAATGAAGGTGTTTACATACACGTTCATACAAACCGAGCTACCTGAAGCCATGCCGCGTATTTCGCGGAATGACCAGTCACATATTCCGAAAATATAATACATGCAACACAGGGAGGTGAACACTCACCTCCCTGCACTGCATGTGTTCTATTTTTCAGAATATGCGGCTGGTTATTCCGTGTCCCTTTAAGCCCAAAAAGTAGATAAGGAAAACAAAATGATGCTTAACAAAATAAGGTTACCAGCCTAAATAGCATGTCACATGCACAATTTCTGACTGGTGTTCTGCTAAGCACAAAATTTGTCAGCCAAATTTTCTGCTCTCTTTGAAATAGGGCCTGGACTTCAGGTAGGCCTACATCATGTACTTGAACTCACAGCTTGCCTCTGGAGAGATATTTTACAGGGCACCATGGTCCACAGCAAACCTTTCTTGTATGCACAACAAGTTAAGCACATCTTTTTATAGGGCTGTAAAAAGTGTAGTAACAACCTTCACAGTGCAATTACCTACCTTGAATTTTCCCTATTTGTGTTTCTTTTTTGGAGGGCTATTGTTTGATTCCTTGTTCACCGTCCCTGTCAGCGATATTAAAACACAATGAGCAGTAAGGTTTTTTTTTCTTTTTTAATTGAATGGTTTTCTTTAGTTGACATGATCCATTGAATGGGAATTTTCTTCCCCCGGTGGGCAGTCTACGTTTACATCAACTTTGACACCCCCGCTGTTTAGCTTGCCATGCTGGGTAATAGCACCATTGAACGTGGTCTGAAAGACTGAGTCATCGAACCTGGCTTATTATATCTGGATACATGCTGGGAGGAAACTCCCAAATAGCCCTCCTCAAGAATTATTTTTTGTTTTAATTCAGGGTATCTTTTTTTCTCACCAAAAACACTTGTTGTTTTGGGCTCATTGTCAGAAACAGTAGAAACGCTTCATTCCCTTTTTTTGTTCAGTCGCAAAGTTGATACAAGTCAAAGTAACTGAAACAAGGGCACATTGTGAACCGAACCGAACTAGGTTTTTTTTTTTTTTTTATAAAGCCAGGTTCCATTGTGTCACTCCACGTTGTATAATTCTGGATCCAATTAAGAGGCGAAGCCAAATTTCCGGATTCTTACTGCTCTCGGAGGACATTTTGGACATTTTCTCAAATTTCTCAAGTTTCCTTGGTGGAGGTCCGTCTAGATAAAAAGGCATGCCTTAAGCCCCTGGATCTTATACTACAGTCTGGCACTAGACAGCTTCGGATCACTTCTTCTTGGTAAGAGACCCTCCGATCCCATGCTGCCGGTGAACACTCTTGCAAGTTCCTAAAGGTAAGAAGGAGAGTTGTTATGGAGTTTTTTGTTCCGCCGTGTTGGGAGTTTGATTTCTTTGGGCAATTCTTTCTCAAAGGAATTGAATGGCATTGCCAAATAGTATAACTTGATATTGTCAGAAGTGCACAATGATAAAAAGGTTTGTAAAGAAAACTGAAAGCTCATTGTTTTCAAGTTGGTGCAAGTACCATGTACTACAGGATTATATCAACTTGAAAGTAAAAATTTCCAAATAATGGAAAACCAGGCTAAGCAGAAGGAAACAAATCTTCTGCAAGGCAATTGGAAAGTAGCCATTTACAGAGTAATGCTGTTTGTTAATGAAAGCCACAAATGTGAAGAATTCTTAAACTTAAAGCAACAGGAACGTTTTAAAATACTTGTCAAATAACACACTGAGTTGTGGCCAATTATTTTGTATCGGTTACCGTTTACTTGCAAACGTGTAGTTTTTTATTTTTAATTTTTTAATTTTATAAATCTGTATGTATTCTTCATTTTTAATGTAAACGTTTGTAATTCAGCCAGCAGGCTGCAATTAACAAACCATAATAAGTAATAATGATAAATAATTTGATCACGCTGATACTTAGAAAGTTATTTGTTAAGAAATTGTTGAACACAGTTATAAGGACTTCCCCAAGGTAGGGTTAAGAAAGCGATGAATACATACAAGGTACAAGTACCCAAGAAAGACTTAACACCAAGGAAACGGACAAACAATTTGTTTATAACTGAATCTTGAAATTGTTCAAGGTGATGTTTTCATCTTGATTCAACCAGTTCAGACTTGAATCGTACCGTTGGATTTGAGTAAGTATTGTCGTGCCGGTAAATTATGAAAAGAAACGTGATTCATAACACCAACCCTTCTTTTGGTGTGATAATAAGCGTTTAAATCCGACAAGTAGAAGTTTCTTTCGAAATGCCACTCAAAAGGTCTCCCTTGAGGACCCCACCTGTGTCTTCAAAGCTAAGTAAATTTACCCAGCAAACTTCAAACTGTTACTTTGTCGGTGGGCCCATTGTACATTGATTTCCTCACCTTTTGTCCGGGAGAGAAAGAAAATGTCCGCGATTGCTGTTGGAGACTTCGCTCTCGATGATTTCATTTGGAGAGTTCCCCATGTGTCAATATCTTGGAGTGAGTAAACACTGCTACGTTGTGTGGGACCTTTGAAGATGTTTGCCTAGTTTTGGCACCTGCCAGACGAAATAAATCTTTCCGATTGGTGAAGCGATCCAACAATTTTGTCTTGATTTAATGGTTTGCTGGCTTAGTGCTTATAACTAAAAAGGTTGTTGGTTTAAATTTTGTATCATTTGTTTATGATTGAAAATGCTTGTAAATCAACAACCTCAAATAAATGTCGTGCTGGCAGAATCAATGTTTCTTTTTAAAAGGTATATACAAGACTCTAATAAAAGAATTAAAAACATTATTATTTAATTTTAGTTTGAAAGCTTACTGATTACAAGCTCTTACTGGATTTTTTTTTTTTCTGTAATGGATTAAGCCCTGGTTTTTACAGGTTTGTTATTTGGTTAAGCACTCAAAGTATAAACACTATCTGCAACTATTTTGTCAACTTCACAATTTATTACCTTTAACTTTGAGAAATGAGCCCCAATTTATGCAAAACAATTTTATTAAAATTAATTTAATAAAAGGAAAGGTACAGCAAGGCTTACTGGCTTGAAGTACCCACTGGACAAGAGCCCAGTAATTTCCTCATAGGTTCACTTACCAACATGTAACAACTGAACTTCCAGCAGTCTGGGAAATTTTAAAACACGCACTTTTTAAAGTCATTCAAACTATGAGGCTGTAGGCTGCATGAAGTAGCCTACCCGTAGAAATTATGAGCTCTTTTGGGCGCACTTTTGGTGTGAAAAGCGAAGAAATCCATCATCATCATCGTCATGTCCCATAACCTTGCGGCCGTTGGGGCGACCCTGCACTCTTGATGATTCGGCCCCATTCTTCTCTCTACTCTGCCAGTCTGATGAGTATTATTATTGACTATTATTAAAGTACGTTCAGCTTTTCAAGTAAGAACCAAACCTCATTTTAGGCCCCTTTTAATTGCGCTACACAAGTTTCCCAGGAAACTCCAATGAAAATGTGTTCAACTTGTTCATACTTGAATTGCTAATCTCGGCAAACCACTGGGAAATTTGCATTTCCCCGGGTATAACCCTGCTCATGGGAGTAGGGTAATAGGCCAGCCCCAGGGTTAGTTTACTGAATGAAGTGTGAAACTTTTTCCCTAGGCCTATTATGAAGTGTGAAACTAAATGGAAGCTTTTCTCTATTATGTTGAATGTGATTCTAAAAATCGCCCTTTTTTGACAAAATCTCCCTGATTGCAAGATGCAAATAATGGCAGCTCTGCATGTGATCCTGCGGTGATTTTCTCGCAATTTGAGCCCTGCAGTAGACTGGTAATTCTCTTCTCTCATTTCAGTTATAAACAGTGTATTCACAAATTTGTTATAGAAAATCTTTCATCGCTCATGATTGATTGCATCAACAACAACAAAATGGTATTGTTAGCCAAGAATGTTGCTACAAAGAAGAAACATATATTTTTTCAAAAAGATTTGTATCAGTTTAAAGACCTTCCCGCAGAACAACAATGGGTTTAATATAACAGCAGGGGGTCTGCTCCACCCACCGTCCCCCTTTGACACCCAGTCTAAAACGGGCGCATTGGTCCGTAGAGAGAGGGGGTAACAAGCGCCAATTTCATCTTATCTTTATTAAGGTCCTGACACTATTACTACTCTACCAACCAAACACATACTTCTGATCCAGAGTGCACTTGGGGGATCCTTGGCTATGAATCAAACACAATGTTTATTGTATTTTGTTTCTGAGGTCAGGTGGTTTGGGGTTTTTGTTTATGGTTTCTTTCTTTAATATTGTATTTTAAAAGTGGTTTTGGGTACAGCTCTTGAGGGAGAGATGTTGGAATTGTATCAATTGAAGTGGATTATCGGATCAAAGGTGAAATCATGTGGAGTGAGCGGACCATGAATGGTGGGTGGGAAGAATGGAGTAGTCAGCTATACGTTTTAGGACTATTATTATTGGCAGGCTTAAAAACAGACGGCCATAAGCTTGGTTGGCAAAACTTCCGGGGGAAAAAAGCTGTATCCCTGGGAAGTATGGTCGATGTACCTGCTTGGGAGTAGAGGGTTATTAAAGGGAGGGTGTAGGTTTGGTAATCACTCTTAAAATTTGTGGCAATGAAAAACTTGTTGGTTAGAAGTACAGCAGCTTTCAATAAAATAAAGCATTTTGAGAAACATTTCATTTCGAAGTTATGGTATTTAATGTAAAAAGATAGCAGTTTTTATGCCCCAAAATTTGAATCTGAGAAATGTTGCTGGCTGAAATTTTTTTCCAGATTGTATACTTATACAGGGATTATTCTTCTTGCGTGGACATATTTAGCTCAGGATTTTCTGCGATATCTCAAAAAGGCAACCACCTTTTGAAATGAAATTTTTACAGTTTTCGATATGTACATTTACACAGGAATAAAACTATCGAACAGTTCCAAAAACCAAAGGTACACTTTGCCTTTAAAATGAGATAACCCTACCCTAGGGTTAGCATGTTGAGCTGTGCTTGACCTTCATGAAAAATCATCTAGACTTGGCCTATTCCGGTCTTGTAGCTCCGAAATATATTACTGCACCGTAACTATTTTTTTTACACTACCATATGATTTCCTACTCTTGTAATTTTTGAAGCATAGGAGAAGCTTTCGACTTGAAAAGCTAAAGTAAATCTGAAAAACTATGTTTTTTGAAAACTGCTTCGAGCTCGAAATTTACAATGATACACAGGCCCAAAGCCAGTGATTTTAGATTCGGCTAATAAACTTACGACCAGTTGGCACTCTTGTGTTTTTCAATTGATTACTAATACCTCACTGTGTAAAAAAGTAAAATGTTGACTTTTAGTCTCCGGGAACAAGTTCATTCAGCAATTTTGCCTAGCAGAATATTTCACCTTGTTCTGTGCACGCTGAATGCTAATATTGAGTTGGCAAGAGCAGCAACTGATACATTTTGTGTGGCATTTTTTGCTACGCAAGGGAATTTATTCACTGATCTTCCAATTCAGTAGAGTATCGAAGTAGGAACTAAGCCAAAGATAAATTTTAATGGCGGGCTTCATGCTTGCAAGTTTTCGCGCTTTACTTTCAGAGTTCTTTTTTTTCCCCCCCCAACAGCCTTTCACAACCCTGTAGACTGCAGGACTTGTTCAGTTGCGTTGTGTTTTTACTGGCTGGCCAAGTGCTTAAATTATTAGACTCTCGCCATTGATCCAATAGATGTGGAAGAACACTACATATAGACTGCATGACATGGTTGGTTGTTGACTTGTTGTGTTACTGTCAAAGTGCTTAAAAACTACAGAGTATGGCCAGTGATCCTTTGGTTTTGTGGTAGAGCACTAGACTGAGGACCTGTTTGGTTGTGGTTCTACTGGCCAATTGCTTAAATTACAAGATTCTAGCCAGTGATCCAGTTGTTTTGTTTTGAGTGGTTTAGTGAGTATTTGAAACCCTGCTGGAAGGTTTTTTTTTTTTCCTCGGGGGAAAATGCACATTGGAATGCTGGTGGTGTTAAAATTTCCTTGGGTATTCATCCCTGCAAAGTGTGAAAAGAGTTAATTAAGTAATTTCCCCCTTGAAACCGTCATCACTACAAACCCCAAAGCTCATCTCTCCAGTGTAAAACTCTATGGCAAGACATAGGCCCTAGTTGTGGCTCATCGTCATTATTGATTTTTGTCATGTTTGCGCTGTCAGGGATGATGTGTGGTAAACATTCCTCTGAAGTGTTTACTTCACTAACAATTTCAAAGAGCTGCTTTGCTGGACCGTTTTCTGCTAAGCAGTAATGAGCAGAATACCAGTCACATACATGTATGTGACTTGCTGCATGTATTTTGGCAGGTAACCTTAGTCTGGTGAGCTTAATTATGTTGTGCTTAATAACAATATAAAGACGTAGGGCCCTGGGCCCAGTATTCTGAAGTTGTTAAGCAGAAATGGCTCTCAGCAGTTTTTTTATGCTGAGCAAGAAATGGCAGAGAACGAGTCAAAGATCGTTACATTTCTTGAAAGAATTTGAAAATTGAAATGATGTTTGAGGTTGGTTGTAGTGGCTGTTGTTCTATGAGGTTTTCTTGATTATTTGAAGCAATTATTAGGAAGTACGTTTAACCCTTATTACTACCTTTCATACAACAAATGTATACGTACATTGTTTATTTAAGGTAGAAGTTTTTCATGTCTGTTTAATTTTAGGCCTCATTTCATACTTTCTTGCTTGTCCCCCAAAAACTGTCTGATTGTGTACAAATTCTTCTGTGCATACTAGAATTTTAAGAAATATGACCACATTAAATTTTTTCGTATACATATTCCTCAGAAGGTGTAAGAAATTGTCATAACTCTCCAGACTGAGAACTGTGGCTGTAATGCTGTTGTGAGCAGTGCCACAAATGGGCCTTCGTTCTCTATGCGTTCTACAGTAAATCTACAGTCAATCTACTGAGAGCTCTACATTTCAGCCCCTTAATGACCCCTGTGCTACCCACTCAGTTGTAACCTACCCTCTTTAGTACCCATTGAGCCCAATCATTGGCCCCCATCGATCCCCCTGGATGGTTTTATACTCCGATCAATCTGCAACCCATTGTGTGCCACAGTTGTCTCATTCTGTTAACAGCCTCCAGTGTCTCGCCATTGTTAACTCTTTGTAAGCTTGAAACAGCGTAGAATGAGGATCATCGCCTTGGATCAAGTGACAAACATGGAGGTTGGGGGTGGGGGGAAGGTGGAGTCTGGAGATGAAAAAGCATGATTGGGTCATCAGGGGATCAAATCTTGGGGTTAAATTTCCACAAGAACACAGGGCCCGCAGCTCAGCATTTCTAATGGAACATAATCCTTTTTAGAAGACTAGAAAAAGAAATGAGAACAGACAATATAAAACTGCTTTTTATTTGAAGAAATAGAAAAAGAGAAATTACCTGTTTTAAAAGAATACAAATGTTATTGAAGTTTTGGGGGATTGGTTTAGACATATTTACCTGGGACCTCACACGGCGCTCGGCCTGTAGCCAAACTTAAGATGTCTCTCTATTTTGTCAATACTTTAAAAAAAGTTATTTACATAATGAGGTATAATTATTCACTTGTAAAACACAAGACTCGTTTATTCTTGATATTATTGGCCCAGCGCTAGAATCACTGGCCTGTGGTCCAATGTGAATGTTGAGCTCAGAGGGTTCTACATGACACTTCCGATGGATTCAACAGGAGTCACTCACACTCCCCTTGTTCCCTGAGAGGATCTCTGAAACTTAAGAGGGTTAGGAGGAGGTTGGTTAACAACATACACAGTGACAATTTATTAAGCGCTATTCCATCAAGATCATAGTGCACATAATAAAAATTACATGGATATAATGTGAACCTTAAGAGCTTGTCCAGCTGCACTAAATGCTTTTTTTACCAGGACTTTGTTTGCACTGGGAACATTCAAGAGAGTGATGTCAAGTGTGGACCAATGAAACAAATTTTATTGAGTTTTACTTAGTATGTTTGTAGTCGTTTTGCACTTGTTTTCTAGTATAAGACCAATAGTGTTAATTTAGTTTAAGTTGGTCTTAAAGACGATATGTTTGTTGACTTAATGCACAATGCTTTATGCAAAATACCCCAAAATCTTAAGTACACCAGGTATCTATGCAGTGGTTCGAGTCCAGTGCCCAATTTCATGGCTCTGCTTACCACAGAATTCTTTGCTTACAGCACCCTTAAAGCACACACACACCCAGGTGTCAGAAGCGCAGAACTCCGCGCTAAGCAGATCCATGAAAATAGACCCAGTAGGCCTAATAAGCATTGGGCTGATTCCCCAGCTACAAATTACCATCTCTGACTGGCTTCCTGCTTAATTTTGCTTAGCAGGAAATTGTTTGGCAACTGTTTGGAAATTGTTTTGCTTAGCAGATCTATGAAACTGAATTGAACACCTCCATTCAATAATTCCCAACAATCTCCCCCCCCCCCCCCTTTCCAAGTCCTTTTGTGAGCATCTTAACTAAACCACATACAGAGTGTTTTTGTCTTGAAGTAGCATGCAGGTGTGAGCTTGGCATTCCATTCCTTAATCTTTCTTGAGGGGGCTCCAAACATGTGCCTCTTCGGTCACTGCCCTGTGTGTCTCCAACTCCACACACAAATTTTGTTATCTTTTTGAAAAATCAATAATGTTGGAAAAGGTTATTTTTCGTTCTGTCTCAAGTAAATTGAATGGTTCTATGCCTAGATGACCATATTTGTTTGGTTGGGAGGGGGGCAGGGGTAGAGGTGATAAAAGTAGTATGTGGCTGATAGGAATTAATTAAAAATAGACTAGTTGGGATAAGCCTTAAGCTGGGATTAAGACACTTCTTTTAGGGGATCAACATTGGTGTATAATATGGTGTGTAGGCCTACTGTGTATGTTTCTTGTTTGTGTTATTATTTTGTTTTCATAAACCCTCTAGCTACATGTCAGGGCAGATTTGTCAGACTATGTAGGCTGAGTAAATCTTCCCTATTTTGTACTGGTTACAACACACCACATTACCTTAAAATAACCTTCATATGAATACGTTGAGACTGAAATAAATTGTGGGAAGTCAGTTTTGAACTTTTGTATGACTTCACTCTGCAGACAGTGTTTCTAGAATTTTTACGCCAAATTAACAAATAAAACTTCAAACAACAGTTGATTGATCATCCTGGGTTTTCAAAAAGAAGAGGATGAATGCCTTTTTTCTTTTTCAGTCTTTGTTATTTATTTCAGGGAGGATAGAGCCAGACTACAAATTTGCTGGCTTTGAAGAACTTGTCTAAAATCTGGGTAAATTAAATCCAATCAATCTGAAAGAATGATGCAAAGATGAAGCGAAAATACATGTAATTTATTGTATTTTTGTGAAAAAAATAAATAAAATAAATAAATAAATAATAATTTTAAAAGGATGCAGCTTAAAAAAGGATGAGGGTGAGGATGATCAACTGCTGTAGTTTGTTCACTCAAGCCAGTAATAAACATAATGACCATATTGGCATGCTTAACTTGTGTCATCCAAATCAAAAACCAAATGTAGACCGTGGGATGATGCTCCAAATGTTGTTTTCCAGTAGTGTACCCCGCACATGAAATTCTTCTTACTACATGTATGTCACAAAAGTCGTAAAGCCTTAATCATATGGATTTATTTGCGAAAATGTAAATGATCATCAAGAAACAAAACTTGATAAAAATTGTTCCCTGAGCAGGGTAATTATCGTGGGGAGGGGGGGGGGGGGGGGGGTGGGAGGGGATTGGATGAAGGGAGCATGCAAAAAAGGTAACAGAAAGGGTGTGAACAAATTACTAAGCAGGTCAGGGACCACAAAAGCAAACTCAACTTAAGGATATACATGTACAAAAGTAAACCTAAAAATAGAATCAACAGTTCTACAAATTATGAGATACTGAATACTCGTTAAATTAAATTTAACTCAATTAAAATCAATTTAGTATAACTATTTCCCCAAAGGGTGATTTAAAAGCTCACATACAGTAAAAAAAATTTAATCTTTAAATCATTTGCAACAGTTATGTAAATATTTATACAATAGCAGTTATACAAACTTACAAGAATATACAAATAAAAAGTAAGCTAAAAAAAAGTAATAATAATAACTTGAGTTCTGCAGAAATAACTTGTTATTAACCTTTTCATGCACCATTTATTTTAGTGATAAATTGATCATTTGGACACATTAATTGTTTCCTCTTTTTTTGGCAATTGGCTAACTACTCCTAAAATGTACATGGAGGTGGTTATCAGTCTTATTTACCCTGATATCACATGGCATTTTGAGTGGTAACCAGTGTTTTCTTTCTATGTCCATTATTTCTGTTTTTGAAAACGTGTGCGGCTTGGTATGAAATTGGGCTTTGGAGGCATTTGAATTTCGCTTCCTTTGAGAATTAATTAACCGTATCCAATCCAAGAAATGTTGGGTTATCTTCATTCATGGTTGGACCAAAGGGCAGTTGATTGCCCTCCCTGGCTGCTTCCTTTACAGAAATGCGGGAAGCATTGAAGCATTTAAAATTGGGGGAAAAAGAGAAAACACTGTCTTAGGTCTACTGGAAACCTGACAATTACTAGAAATGATAAGCCAAGGAGAATCAGCTCCTAGAGGATTGTCTAGATATTAAGGAGCCATTTACTGGAAGTCTGTGTTTGTTGCGAAGGTCGTAAAACACTCCTCCGTTTTCTTTTAAGTCGTAGCTTCTTTGGCTTCAGTTTGTTTTGCTGTTATTAGCATTTCTATTTTGGGGAAGGGACCTGCCACATGTACGTGGATTGTGAGACCATAGAGGAGGCTCTTTGAGACACGTCGAAAGTCCCAAGGGATGGTGGATCTGGCTTTCTTTCTTTTCTCTTTGATGCAAGGTTACTTTCTGGTTTCCGGAGCTGTGATTAAGGGAATCGTTGTTTAAAAAACACTGGCAGGATGGATTAAGCAGGTAAAACACTAATCTTTTATTAGGCGAGACATCACGTGTATCAGCATGTGATTGTAGAGGAATGGCTTAGGTGGTGCAGTAGTTGGTGGGTTAGCAAACTTTTAGCGGGATTGTTTGTCATCAGAGATGGAAGGAGCTTTCCCTAGAGGAGGGTGATTATAGGACTGATAAGACTTAGTTTTCCTACGGCATCAGAAAGTCTTAAAAAGTGAGTTTTTCTTTAGTAGCAGTTCGTATTAAAGGCAGGGTGCACTTTTGGTACATGTAATTGTTAAAGACCAGTATCCTTATACTTGATGTTTCCCAATCCCAACATACATGTAGGCACAACATAACAAGCCTGTAAAAATTTGGGCTATATTGGTCAGTGAAGATGCAAGAAAATGATGGAAGAAAAAACAACCTTGTTGCATAGAATTGTGTGCTTTGAGATGCTGGAGAAAGGTTTCACGCCTGAAGCCTTTCTGAGATTCAAATACTGTTTGGTGGAAACTTACCTATCTCTCAAACTATGTACATCACTTCAAAGGGGGCTGTTTCTAACAATGTTTCTCTAGTGCTCTTTACCAAGTAAGTTTGTATGGTCATTTACTTGTGGAGTACATGTAATAACCAAAAGTACACACCAAGAAATGGGGATCTTGAGTTTTTAAATTCGAGATGAAAATCTGTTGATTTTTCAAACGAAAAACTGGGTTTTTTTATAAAGTGATTACCTAAAATCATGATTGGCATTTCCCTTATGTTATTGAAAGTTATTAGTTGCATAACTTACTTTTTTTTGGTCAGTTTTTATTAAACTTTGCTTCTGCAGTTATCTTTTTAGCTTGTTTGTAATTTAACTTGGTTTATCTTGCTTGACCTCATTTATCGTGGGTTAAGTATCTCCAGATTTCATTTGCTATTGTCAGCTTAATACATGGATATCATTGGCCAGTCCAGCTGAAATAAATTAAGATGAACAACGGTTTCTATGTATTTTGTATTGTTAAAAAAAACAATGTTTTAAATCAATGCATGCATGATCCTTTAATTTGACTTTTTTTTGTTTTTGTTTAAAGTCTGTCAGTAACTCTAGTAATAATAACTCACTTCCGTAAAAAAAACAGTATTTTTCATTATTATTGAGCTATTTATTCATTTCCATTGAACATTTTGTAGCATGCAAACTACACTGCATTAGAATAAAAAACTTATTTCAAATTCATGAACATTTTTTTGTGTCATTTTTCTATTAAGTTCTTGGGGAGTGACACAAGAAAAGTTTTCTTGAAATATTTTTGTCTTTTCTTATTTCAATAACACTATTTGTTAGCAGTGCAGTGATAACATTCTCATGTAACATCCCAAAACAGCAGACTAACTTGGCAAAGAGCGCCCTCAGATACCCTGACTGTGACCGGATGTGTACATAATAATAGTATCATTATTATCAACTAGCACTTGAACTGGTGTTGACTTTGGTCATAGTAACCAACAAAGGTTGTGGTTTATAAGTGATATACTGGCCTTCAGTAATATAGTAACTTTGAAAAAAATATGTATTTTGTCCGTAAGAAATACAGTATCTTATAGGCCTAATTATTATTGTTGTAGCAAGCAAACTACACTACTAATATTTTTATTCTTGAAATAAGAAAAAAAACTTATTTCAAGAAAAATGATTCTTGTGTAATTTTTCTACTAAGATTTTGGGGGATTGACAAGAAGAGTTTTCTTTATTTTTGTTTCTTCTTCTTATTTCAATAACACTATTTGTTAGCAGTGCAGTGATAACATTCTCATGTAATATCCCAAAACAGCAGACTAACTTGGCAAAGAGCGCCCTCAGATACCCTGACCCTGACCAGATGTGTACATAATAATAGTATAATTATTATCAACTCGCACTTGAACCGGTGTTGACTTTGGTCATAGTAACCAACAAAGGTTGTGATTTATAAGTGATGTATAAATAGACTCTTAGGCTACTGGCATCATCTGCGGCTGCACCCCCCAGAAGCGATAAATCTTTCGTAGCAAACCCCCTCGGCTTAGGCATCCCACGTCAAGTTAATCATACCGAATGGGTCTCTTTAAGATCGTGATTTATCTAACGTAGCGTTTAACCCACAAAGTGCAACTTGTCTTTTGTTTTCTGGGATGGATTGGTAAGTACACTCGTCATAATATAGAGAGGTAGTGCTCTGTAGGTTCATGCATTTGTAGGTTTTACAACTTTGTGTACACTTGTTTTACAAAGTAGAAGTCAGAGAAAATAGAAGAAAATGTTAACCCTTTAGAGACTGCTCATTTCTGCATCACAAATCGCCCAGACATTGCTAATTATTGTTCATTTCTTTATTGAAATTTTGTCAGTAAAAATGTCAACATAAATAAAATGAAAGAGAAAATTTTGTTTTGTGTTTAGAAATTTGATACTTTGTTTAATGTACTACATTGGAAAATTTCATACGTGTACATGACCTTACTTTAACCTCTTTATGTGAATAGAACTTGTAGAAGTAGGTCAAACCTTGCGGCCGTTTGTGGTCGCTTTAGGCATTTTGGGTACAAACCGCTTAAGTGGCTACTATGGTCTCTAAAGGATTAAATAAACTTGCAAATACAATCATGTGTCAAACCTCTTTAGGGAGGAGTGTTGGCTCCAAAAAAGCTCATCTTGAGGATAAAAGAAGATCGATGAGTGGTGTTTACTGTTTGAAATGTTGAGACCACACCGGTTTATTTCAGAGCCAACAGTCCTTCCAACTGAGATTTTACAAATGGTTGTACCCGTAACTATATTAAATAAACTTGTGGATACAATTATTATATACATGTGACTGTATCCTGCCAAAAGAGATTTTACACATGTTTTTGGTTGAACCCGCAAGTTTGCTAATTATAGTTACTTCTACTTTCCACACCATGCAAAGCTTCAGCACCACGTAAAGCTTTAAGCACCACTCACCCAGAGAATTTTTTTTTATCAAGTCATGATCATGTCGATGTGTACTTATTCTTCATTCATGGGCACGAATTTTCAGGATTCACGAAAGTTGGTGGATCTCCTTGCCTCTTTGCAACACATAAAATAACAAACCTGTGAAAATTTGTGCTCAATTGGTCATTGAAGTTGAAAGGAAATAATGAAAGAAGTAACACCCTTGTTGCATAGACTTGTGGGCTTTCAGAAGGCTTCATGAGGCCTTTGTGAAAAATTACCTTTCTCTAAAACTACATTACTTCAAAAATGTTTTACAGTTTCAACTGCTCTCCAGTGCTCTTAGTCTTGGAATGGCACTGACTTGGACAGAACCATCATTTATCAATCATTTAATCAATCAATCAATCAATCATCTAAAGGAACGTGCCTTTAAACTTTCTTTTTCTTGCAATTAATTTGGAAAGATGCAACCAGAACCTTTTTTTTCTTCAACTTAATTTTTTTCCTTCTCTTTCTTGCAGTTAAGCGGGCCACCTGGCATGAGGATTAAGGATCTGGTAGCAGACGTGACTATGGAGTATGAGATACCTAGACACCGGCTACGGAGAGCTTCTACACTCGGTATCATCAGGGATGACGTCAGGCTCTCCTCCCTGGCACGGCAGGAGATTATCATCGAGTCCAGCTGCACGGAAGAATCAGAGGAAGGTGAGTCGAAGCACACGACCAAATAAGAAAGAAATAAAAACTTTCGCGCACTGCATCGCATGGGTCAGATTCAACATGGTGCACCAATATGATAGGGTCATTGACTTTAGCCTACAGGTGTTTGATTTCAAGCCAAACCTTCACTAGACTGCGGTTTCTTGTAGCCATGAGAGCTGACTGGACTCAAAAGTATTTAAGAACCGCCTACTTTTTCTTCTTTTTTGTTTATAACTGGTAACCCAACATTCCAAAACATAATAAGCACCAGGCTTGCTCGGTTTATTTGGAACCACCAGCACATTTATTTAATGCTCTCTTAGTCATTGTCTGAAAACAACAATTTCTATCATATTAATAAGAAAGTTACTGGTATTTGTACATGAGCAGGAATTTAATGAGGTGTTAATAATTGGTGAAATGATTGTGATGTAACAAGTTGTCAACTTGGTTTGCATGACGTGCTTGAAGTATCCTGGTAATACGACTGAGGGACCTTCAGAAGCCCCTAGCACTGTGACCCCCCGGAGGCTTATAAATAATGGGTCTGTAGGCCCTAGATCGTTTGGTAATCACTCTTAAAATTTATGGCAATCAAAATCTATTTGTTAAAAGCCTACCGCAGCGTTCGATAGTATATAGCATTTTAAGAAATATTTCACTGAGAAGAAATGTGGTTATGTAAAAAGATTTTAGTTTTTATTCACCAAAATTTGAATTTGAGAAACATTTCTGTCAGAAACGCTTCTCAGATTGTGTATTCCTATTAAAGATTATTCTTCCTGCATGGACTATCCGCTCCGGATTTTGCGGCGATATCTAAAAACTGCCACCACCATTTGAAATTAAATTTTCACAGTTAGTTTTGTTGTATATATCAGCATTTATAGGATTAAAACAATCAAACGCTTCCAAAAACCAAAGGTATACTTTGCTTTAAAGATGCTTGTATCTTTGTAGAGAAGATTAGGAAGAAAAGGCAATTTTTAGATTGTGGGTAGGCTCAAATTTAGGGTGAAAATCTCCAAGACTGCAGGCAGGGCTTGTAGCTTAAAATGTTTACTTGACCAGGATTTGTTTTACAAGATTTAAGCAAATAAAAAAAAAGAACCTTGTACACAGTTTAACATGACTATGATGTTTTTATTTGAACAAGCTTTTTAAAACCAAAGATGAACACCAAGTGCAAACATTCCAAGGAGCTGGTTTCTATTTAGTATGCTTCGGCCAAGTTTCCAAAACTGGAATCCCGAATATTACCCCCCCCCCCCTCTCCAGTTTTGAAGTACCTCTGGAGAGCCCTGCGCCCTGGTTATTGTGTTGCTGACGGTCTTCTTGTTTTACTACAGATGCGGACAAGAGACTGAGCGTCTTAAATGAGATAATCTCGTCAGAGAGAGGCTACTGTAATCTGTTGCAAACCATCTTCACAACCTACAAGGAACCATTAAGGTGAGTTTGCAAACAAAGTTTTACAAATCTTGAGGTTGCAAAGTCTTACTTGTTTTCATTGGATAAAAGTCCTTGCCACTAGCTGTAAACGAATCACTTTCCTAAAAACAGCAACAAAATTTTAATTTTGTCAGTTGATTATTCATTTGTTTATTGGACCAAACCAACTCTGGACGAGTCACTGTTAAAGGAGAAATATTGACTTACATTTTTTGAATTAATTTAAGCGTAACAGTTTAAGAAAATATAATTAGCTTTTGCAAACTTCTTACCAAGCAAAAGGACCTATGGTGTAAATGTAAACAATAGGCCTATTGTTCGCGGCCTGACGTCTTTCTCAAAGGCTTAATGAGAAAGACTCAACAAGGGTCGATTCGTCAGGCCATTAATTGTTTTTTGCAAGTCAAAATTAAAGGAACGTTACAGAACTGGTAATTAAAATTTTCTTTAAGATCATAGATTTACATAAAACTTACACGGTCTAATCATGATGATAGTAGAAAACATCCCTAGAAATATTTCTGTCTGAAATGCCATATTTGATGAGAAATAAATAAAACTAAT
>JAUELU010000010.1:6637954-6651270 GCA_032357145.1 Evasterias troschelii
ATACTTCTTCCCTCCTGCTTTCCATACTTCTTCCCTCCTGCTTTCCATACTTCTTCCCTCCTGCTTTCCATACTTCTTACCTCCTGCTTTCCATACTTCTTCCCTCCTGCTTTCCATACTTCCATCTGAATGGTGTGGAAATGTTTAAGTCATGGATGTCATTTTCGGGTTTCAATAATGTAAAGTTAAATCTGTAAATCTGGTTTTGTGTAAGCTATTTTCTGTATTTTATGAATGCCTATTATTCATTATAGCATGGAGGAACTCAGGTTCCTTCCTCCAAAGTAACTTATCCACTCATGCAAAACTTGCAGTTACTCCTGATAATTATTTTGTTGCTCTCTTGTCTGTGTTATTAATGTCCGTTCATCTGTCTTGTCTTGAATGGCATCCACCGTAACACAAAAGCAAAAGGCTTACTGGGGCTTGCCTTCATTTCACTAATTCTGTCCTGTTCATCTTATGAGGGTATTCTGATTTTATGTGCGTCATCATTTTGTAAGTAATCGATACTACCAGTGCTTGAGATTTGTGACATGGAAACAAATGCTGTTGAATTAAAAAATATGGAGGAAGGATATATGTCATACCAATGTACAACTTTCTTCCCAAAAAGGAACACCAAAGTCAAATACAAAGAAAACTGTAAATGAAGAGAAAAAAACAAAGTTTTACTTTTATGTAATCATTCATGATCATATCTCAATTTTATTGTTATTTAGCCAATTAATTTTTTTTTTTTCAATAAGGAATTTGGCACAGTAAGGGTTTTGTCCAGAAGATTTAACCAGTCTATTTTATTTATTTATTTATTTATTTATTTGTTATGCTTAATAGAGGGATGGTCCAGCCAGGAATAAAACCCTCTGGTGTCAGTTTCAATTGTGAAGGTATACAGTATATTGCTTGGAATTCCTGGAAAGAGTGGGATGCCACAAAGTAAAGCTAGTGTCCACCGTCATCGTTTCTGCTGACTACAAGGACAATGTGTTATGTCACTGACTATGAGACATTGTACATTATAATAATTATTAGTGTTTCACCCACACACAATTTTTATGATGGTCACTGCTCTGGAAACTCAAATGGGGCTGCGGTTGTGTTGATAGTCTTTTCTGTAATGGTGTGGGACTTGACAAATTCATACAAGCGCCTCCCAAGGTTAACTTCACTGGAGGTGTCTCACCTGTAGATTGCCCAATATACTAGCCCATAGCCCAGAGTGCAATCTCCATAAAACATACATTTTTCTACTCATCTCGCTAAGTCGAATTCCTGTGTGCTTTTTATGCCCCCCTTTTTTTTATGTCAAACCCAATTTTGCTCTGTCTGTAATTTAAATGTTTTCACTGTAAATTTTGTAAATTCAATGTAATTTTGCCTATGGCAACTAAATTGAATGTTTTTTAATAAACCATGAATAATAATAATAATAATAATATCTGCAATGGACTTATGGGACATTTTATATTTTGTGTTATAATTTCTACATAGATTCAATAATTATAAAAGTCACAACTAATCTAGTTTTGAGATGTGCCCCCTTTCTTCACATCAGAAGTTGGTAGCAAAAAAAAAGCTAGACGATGCTATCTCGATAAAATATAACATTGAATGTTTTCTTCCATTGAGTTCCCGGTGTACAAATCGTGCTTGCAGTGAACATGTGATGTCACAGGTCACACGATGTAGCTTGCTTGCCTGCAAAGTGAGACCACGGGTTGGTTTCTGAAGGTACCTGTAGGCACGTGTACATTGGTCGTAAATAACACGGGGCATTGTCACCATAAATTCCTTTAAAAACTTAAATTGTGAAGAAGAAAAAAATGTATTCAATAAGTGATTGATGTAGGCCTACATGTATGAATTACAAAATAATTGTGTGAAGTTACTCCACCATTTCATGTGTGTTTTGTCGGGGTCTCTGCTTTTTCTTTAAAAAAAAAAACATTTTGCAGACATTTATCATCTAACATTTTTGGAACAATACAGTTGTAGCTCCATGAAACTTTTCCCCTGCTTTGAGATTGGTTCAAGTGTGCACACATACTCGGGCATTTATGAGGGTTCGGGAGTTTGACACTTTTTTTAAAATTCAGACCTCTTTAATATAAATAATAATACTATAAATTTATGATACAGCAGTTTAGACACCAGAGGGCATCTCAAAGTGCTCAGTATTTTTTTTTCTATGCCCTATTAACAGAGCTTTTTGAAATGGTTTACACGGGTGCTGTGTCGTCATCTACAACCAACACACACCTGAAAACACCAGGGTGAATCCCTATTCTTTTTCGATAAGTGCACTGGGTTCTGTTACAACATTGATAAGATTGAAAACATAAATGTTCACAGATTTGCACGTAACTTACATGGTATAAAGATGGTAAGGGTGGAAAACTTCCCTTGAAATAGTTTGGCTTGAAATGCCTTAGTTTTTAGGAAATTAGTAAAACAATAGTCTTTATCCTACAGGATAAAATCCTATGTTTGAAAAAAAAGTTAAAACATCATATTGTTTTTTTCACTGTTTTCTCATGAATCTGAAGACCGATTGAGCTTAAATTTTCACATCAAGTATGGATACAGGTCTTTGGCAATTACCATTGTTGAACACCCTTTAAGAACACAAGTGTCAAGACCAAGATTTGAACCCACACTCTGCTGGTCAGAAATCTTCAGTCCACTATTCACCCTACTTCTACAGTCACAGATATGGCAAATGATTTAACATATGGTACACATGAATAATTAGCCATTACTTCTCTGAATTAAGTCGTATGAGGACTTAAACTAAATAGAATCATCAGACACATATTGTAAACAACATGAAAATTTGCAAAATAAATAATTTAGTATGCAACAGTGAAAAGGTTTACAAATCAATGTACGTTGGGCTGTGAGAGACATTACTGTGTAAAAATAGGTTGTTTTTACAGTCAATTATGATTTCCAGGTAACTCACCAACAATGAATGCGCAACAAATTTGAAGGAAAGCACACATGTATTATTTGTCCACTATTTAATTATAATTTCATTTCATTTTATTCGCCAGCAAATATATCAAAAAACTTTTCAAAAGATTAATTGCAAATCAAAGGATCTACAAGAACAAACAATAGAATAGTTTAGAGAAGAATAGTTTATTACAAGTATCTTAGTTGATCCGGGGCATTTTACTGTATTCATCATTGAAATAAAACATCTGATGCTTTATTTTTATTTTGAGAATAAAGCTCTGAAAGTTCAGTCAACTCCTGTATGGAACAAATTTGTTCCATAAAAGAGGGCGCTGTAGAAATAGGGTTTTAACTGCTTGGCCAAGTCTGCTCATTGAAAAAGGAGCTGTTATTTTCTTCAGATATCAAGGGTACTGCTCCCAGAAGCTCCTTGCAATCTGCTTACTCTAGGGGGTAATAACAAGTTGCAAATGTGACCCGTTTTATCGAAATGAGGATTGTTTTGGAAATCATGATTGAGTGTAATTCGCCATACAAAAAGTTGTTGACAATCAAAAATCATGAAAAAAACACTACAAAAACCGATTCCGCGATTTTGGTGGTATTGGGTGAAGCAATAACTTGATCTTTCTTGTCGTGGTGTAATCTTTAATTGAAAAGATGAATAAATCCACAAAAAGTATGTTTTCTTTAGTATATTTGTATGCACAGCTACAATAGCTAGCTGTTGTTAATAACGATTATCTAAATAAACATGTGGTAAAATAATGGCCTAATTGTCTTGTAGACTTTCTTCATTGCCCGATAACTTCGGACTGGAATAAGCTACGGAAATAATAATTGTATTGCTGGAAAGCCAGTGAGTTACTTGTTAACATGCATAACTTAATTGAAAAAATTTCTGAGACATTCCTTGATTTGTTAAAGTGGGTCACAAATACACCCTTTCAACATACCTCCTAAAAATTTGAATCCTAGTATCAGACTGTTGTTGTCAGCAAAGACTCTCACTCCTTATATGAAAATGTGTGTCCCGGGGTCACCCCAGTACCAGAGCTATCTGTGGGGTAAAAAAATGTCCCTGGTTCCCTGCTTTTCATCTAGATTGATAATGATTTACAATGTACCACAGAGGTCAACACTGAATCCCCAGGCAAGTTGAAAAGCTAATTTTGATGGTAGTAAACCCTCCTGCACAATCAGAGATCTTGCTTGTGGAATGAATGTAGAGCCATCTGTCAAACGCTTGCGCATGGACAGCCGTCTCAGACGTTTTTATTTCCTGCAAGTTTAGTACCGTGAAAAAACTAGGTACATAGTGCAGGCACAATATTCTCCCTAATAGTCTGTGCGGGAAAAATTAGAAAAATTATTAACGCCTGAAAAGTCTATTAGAGCCTACACCTTGTTTACATGTTGGTCAGCACTTGTGGTGGATAAAATGTTCCTACTTTTTTCCCAAGGACCAAATAACATGCCTGAAAATGATGGTTTGGGGTGAGGAGTTTGGGGGTATGCTAATGAATCATCTTCTTCTTACACATTTGTGACTGTGTTAGGCTGATAATGGCTGCATTGTTGTCATTCTGATATGCAAGTAGATGAATGATTCCTATTACTATTCTATTAAATCTGATGAACTGGCCCATGCCACAAAATACCACAGGAAACTGTGAACCAAGGAGTTTCCTGAAAATGCGAGTTGTACAAACAGAAAAAAACCATGCACCCAATGCTAGCCTGTAGGGGACTTTGTGGTAGTCTTTGGTAGGTTTCCACATCATACCAGCAGTGCAGGCACAAGAAATGCATACACCCACCTGGAAGGTTACTTTGTGGCAGCCTGTGGTTGATTTCCAAATAATAGTAACGGCCATACAAACTGAAGATCAAACCCCAAATGCTAGCCTAGTGGAAGAAATGGTACTTTAATTTGTGGCAGTCTGTTGTAATTTTTATCCCACATTAATAAGGACTAGTATCTATTGGAAAATAAGTGCATCACAAAACTGAAATCGACCTTGGAGCTCGTCTTTAAGATGGAAGTTCATTGACACATTCAGTCTGGTCTTGATGGAAGGTGAGAGTCTCTATGAGAGTCAATATTGTGATATCCCTAATGCATTACGGATCACTAACTGTGGACAGATGCAATCGGTTCAACCTAAAGTCAAGTATCAGGAATGTACATTTAAGCTCGTTCTATCGTGGTTTTCATTCATCAACTGTTGGTCATGCAGACAAACTTTGGCAGGCTTTCAACTTGAGGCCTGTGATTCAATAGGATTTGTCCCAATTTAAGGGGTTTGTGTTTTTTCCCCACCTGTTTCACCTTCTGATTATATGAATAAGTTGATATTTCCTTCCAGAGCTCGAATTTGAAGGAAATATCAACAAGACAGCAGAGCTTGTCGCTCGAAAGTGTTCACTGGAGTAGTTTAAAACAAGACCAGAGTTAAAATGAAAAAAAATGATCTACAGTTTAAAAATATATTAAACTGTTTAAATTTTAAGCTGAAAGAGAAGATATATCTCATATTGTCCTCTGGGCAAGTTTGTACTTCAATACTCAACAGAATTGAACAATATTTTAGTTTACAAGCCAATATTTGATCATCCCATTTCTTGTTATAAATATTATACAGGGTAATTATTCAATTGAAAAACACAAAACTTCCGGACTAGTCTTCAGCTATGGGTTTTCAGGCCTAATGCTAAAATCACTGGCCTCGGGCCTGCTGTACAGTCTAAATTTTGAAGAGGAAGGAAGACCGTTGAAGCTTTCGAAGGGAAGGAATGCGTAGGCCAAAGTTTGTTCTACTTTTGCTGATAAAGCATTTTCATTCTTAAGTTCCCATAATCTAAGCTCCCTGCATACCAGAAATGCAGATTCATTTAACACCCTTCAAGACAATCCTCAAAACTCACCCATCCAAGGCTTTATTCTGAAAATCTTCTTCCTGTACCTCAGTGCCTAAAGGTAGGGTCATACTTTGGTAAAGACCCTGAAATTAATCTTTTTAAACTTCTGTCAGAAAGCATGGTAATGATAGTAAGCATCTTGCAAAATGATTTCATCTGGAATGCCCCCTCTGTGACCTGCTGGTCGGTTGGTCACCTCGGTCGACGGGTTGGTCAGTCGATTGGTTGGTCCCAGTCGGCCGGTCAGACCGGCTAGTTGGTCGGTTGGACAGTCGGTCGGTTGGACAGTCTGTTGGTCAGTTGGTTGGTCTGTTGGTCGATCAGTGGTTCGCTCGCTCACTCTCCTCTGTTGGTCAGTCTTTTGGTTGCCTCGTCGGTCAGTCAGTCTGTGTCAGCTAGTTGGTCTGTCTTTCAGTTGGTCGGTGGGTCGGTCAGTCGGTCGGTAGGTCAGTCAGTCAGTCTGTCGGTCAGTCGGTCGGTCGCTGCTTTTGTTTGTGTTGTTGTTGTGTTGTAGAGACAGACTTAGAACCAACTTGCCTACTTTCTTATGCATATATTGTTAAGTTGAATTGATTAATAATTGCTCTTATGTTCTTAGCCACTTATTATTTTGTTAATCAGTTTATTTAAGATTCCTCATGCAACTTTTGTTATACTTTCTTTAATAAGTTTTCCCTTCTGTTTCTAGCTTGAAGAAGTTGCACGGAGCTGGAACCCAAACACATCCACAATCGGTGAGTTGACATCTGGAAATAAGTCATTGCAGTTTGTGATTGATACCGAAAAATGTGTGCTGCCCCATGTCAAAACATCATGTCTTTCTCAGAATAGTGAAATGGCACTAAAAGTAAAGACAGCTGAAACATCTGCCTTGGTGTCCTAATCATTCTGTATGCTGAGAAATCAAGTTTTGAGTTCAAATAAAAACCAACATAATACAATCATAAATCTGCAAGAATGTAAAGAGAATTAAATAGATATGAAAATATTAAATATGCATTAGCAAAATCAGTTTGATTCTAATCTAATGAATAAAACAAAACAAAAGCATGCCTGAAATCCAGTTAAATTCTTCTCCATTCAAAATTAAGCTTACTTTGGTGCCAAAAGGATGGCTTTTAAAGCGGATAACTTACACAACAATTTTTTGCAAAATTTTGTTGACATTTTCCAAAATGTCATAATTTGGTTTTTGTGTTGATACAAACCTCTCTCTGGAACTGCCATTTGAATGTAGACATCTTTGAAAAGTCACTTCTCTCAACTCATTATTGTTGTCGAAATATCTCAAGAATATCCTTTTCCACGTCTTTTGACTGAATAACTGCTTTCTTACTCCATGTACAGGTCATCTGATTACCGAGGAGTTTCTTGAGGAATACTCTAATTACTACGGCCAGTTCAGAGTCATGAGATTGTAAGTATGAATATGTGTATGTTTGTGTTTACCCCTCCCCTCACCTCCCCCCCCCCCACGGTTTTATTGAAACCTCCATCCTCTTTCCCCATGAACTTTTTAAAAAACTCTTTAAATGTGAAATAAGTCAAGTTTGAGTATAAATTAGTGTAATCTCATTTCCATTTCCTAGGCTGCTAGCTTAAGTTGGATTCCCAGCTTGGACAGAAGTAAGGCCTGGAATTTCATCTTTGAGAGGGAAAGGCAATTTTCATTTTGCTAAGGGTACTTCCATCGAAAAGAACCTTAAAGTCTGGCGGGGAAACTTTTGAAGGGGCACCAAGACCATAATAGCCAAGGGCAACATATGCCATGGTCCCCTTGGATCTGTGCAATTTCAGGCCTGAGAACCCTTGAAATACCCCACAGGGAGTTAGTGAACCACCTCGAAAATAAGACACAAGCAGAAAGATCATAATAATAATCAACGGAAAAACGTGACCGTTACCCAAGGTTGTGATGATGGTGACGTGAAACTTTTGAATCAATCGAAGACGATCTCGGAGGTTGCAAGCCAGATGGTCAGTCTTGACCTGAGGACGACTCAGGGGTAACTACCAGCTGGTATCCATGGAGACGCTCATTACCATCCCCCCCCCCCCCCTAGACCGGATGTCCTGTGAAGTAAACACTTAAGATGTAAACGCTTTTTACGCTTTATTGAGGCCCTGTCAACTAGAGGAAGTCTCATTGGCTGTTCACCTGTCCCTCAACCTTGTTGTGGCCAAGTGGCTTTGTTGTGGAGGTTGTGGCCGAGTGGTCAGGTGTGCAATAATCAAGTTCCCTCATTGCAATTGCTTTTGAGGCATCTCCGACTTTTCTACAAACAATTGTACACAATATGTTAAGTTCCATGTAACTTTTTCAGCTTGAATTTTAAAGAAAATAGTTTTTGTACACTGGCCATTTCCTCTGAATTTTTGTATGAAGTTGCACTTAAAAAATACTTAGCAACTCTTACCCCACACTGTTTCCAAGAATTTATACCATCCCCGATTCTTTTTCATGCAGTTTTTCTCTTATACACTACATTTTTACCCGACACAGTACCTCTCCCCATCTCTCAACACGCCTTCCTTCTGTTAACATGGGCAACCACCCTTGTCTAATAAAGCCACAGCAAAGCTGGTTTGATACCAAAGCCCGCCCCCAGCCGTTCTTAATTTTGTGGTTTTACCCCCAACTTCTAGCACATTGTGTAAAATCCAGTGTCCATGACAGGTCCCTACCATGTCATGAGCCAGTCACGTTTTATTGGAGTGGAGTGAGATGATCTCAAGATTGACTCGAGTCTGCAAGTGGTTCTCTGGGAGGACACTCTCCTCCAGGGTGCATGTGTGGGAAGAGCATCTTGATAACAGGTGTGATGATTGGCCATGGATCTCACCCTAGTCTCGGTTCAAGACGCTCCTGATGATTATTATCTGGAAAGCTTTACTCCTGTTGTTAACTTCCCTCGTCGATAGAGTCATCGCCTATAGAGGGCGCTGTCAACCATGAAACGCCTTACTGCTGATAACAGTCGAGGGTGAGAGGGCGCCTCTTGTCTTGATGGATCGTGGGAAGATATCAATAACAGTCTTGAACCAAGACTAGTCTCATCAGTGCTAATGAGCAGATCAGCCATAAAGAACTGGGTCTCTGCAGCTGTCCTGGATTACAGAAGGGATGGCTCCGTTTAGCTATTGAACTGTAAAACTTTGGCATTACATGTTTACAAACAAGCCACAGAACCAGGACTTAAAGGCAAAGTATATACCTTTGGTTTTCTGAACTGTTTGATTGTTTCAATTCTATATAAATATAGATACATACAATTAAACCAACCTTTGAAATTTTCATTTCAAAAGGTGGTCAAGTTTTTGAGATATCACCGAAAGTCCGGGTAGGAGCAAATATATTCACACAGGAAGAACAATCCCTATAGGAATACACAATCTGAGAAGCGTTTCTGACAGAAATATTTCTCAGATTCAGATTTTGTAGCATAAAATCTGCTATCTTTTAAAATAACCACATTTACTTCAAAGTGAAATGTTTCTCAAAATGCTTTATTTTATCATAAGCTGCTATAGGCTTCTGCCCAGTAAGTTTGTGTTTCCATTAATTTTAAGAGAGATTACCAAACGTATACAGCCTCTTTAACTCTGCAGGCACAATTTGTGTGCAGTCCAATAAAAGAAAGAAAGAAAACAATTTGATACTGTAGATTGCGATTTTTTTTCAAGATTTTACATATTATGATGAAAGGGGAAACATCTCAATTTTGTTTAGCTTGTTATTTGTGTAACTGTTGAATTTATGCAGAAATTATGACACAAGTTTTAAAATGTTCCCATAAGACCGGTGTAGTATCTCACCTGCAAGAAAGGCCCAAGAATGTACAAGGTTACTCTTGTTGATGACATTTTTACAAATTGGATCAGATGAAGTCTATCTCTTCCCAAAAAACAATCAAACCAAACAAAGAAACAAACAAACAATGAAGTACTTTTCCTGATTCCAAATTCCCTACAAATCTTTTTATCCGAACAAGGAAGTGAAAACTACAAGGTAAAGCTCTTATGTTTTGGAGGAGGGTGAAGTTGAGGGCATTATGAGCGAGGGCACACCAAGAGAGCCAAGGACCTTTAGGGGGTACAGATGTCATTAGTGTAGGGGAGGTGGAGATGGCATGTTAGAGTTAGCAGATCCGATTAGTGCAAACAAAATAGTTAATGGTCTGACAGGGGCCGAATTGTTAGACTATTAACAATTTGTTTGCATTTATCGGACCTATAGGCTATAGCAGAGTCTCTTGAAACTTGAAGGCTAAATGACACATAAACAGGTAAACTGGTGTAACAGAAGCTTAATAGTTAGAACATGGAGAAATTGGGAATGTCCTCCATGGTTAGAACAACCATGAACAAAACAAGGGAGGTATGGTTTAGGAGAAGACATCTGAAGACACACAGGGCCCAATTTCATAGAGCTGCTTAAGCACAAAAAGTAGCAAAGCACAATAAACCGTTGCTTAGAACAAGGTTACCAGTCAAAGTACCATGTTTTATGTGCAATTTGAGACTGGTATCCTGCTCATTTCTGCTGAGCAGAAAATTGTTTTAAGCAAATCATTTTCTGCTTAAGAAGCTCTATGAAATTCGGCCCAGAGCATACTGATTGGTGAGTTGTCAAACAATCGGAGACTACTCAAAAGAGATTTTCTGCACACAGTGTCACTGCAAACCTCACGTGGTTGTACTCCCATCATGAACAGTTTCAAATCCTACTTTTAATGAATAAATAAAATCAAAAGAATTGGTTCCAAACCTTCATACTTAAGTGATAACATTCCTAGTCTAAGTGGTTTCATGTTCATCGATGCAGAATTAATAAGTTCCTGTTTTCTGGCTGTGACAGTTTCCCCAACAACAAAAACTGCCGGTTATTATATTTCATACGATCCTGCAATACCCAGATGGTTTGGCATTCATACACAGTTATTACTTTGTGTTCCCCTTTTTAAGTGACGTCCTCACCACACAGGTGTTTTTACCTGTTTCTCCAAGGACAGAGTTTTACAGAAATTGAAACTTTAAAAGAATGGGTGTTGATGGATTTATTTAAAGTGAAGTTGTCTGCTCACTGTTAGTTTCTTCTGATGTTAAGTTGCTATGTTTGTAGGAGGTACTCACTGTGGATTCTAATTCTGTTTTTATGGTTGTGTTGATTGGTGATGCCAGTTTTTTTAATCAGTCCCGGGTAGAGGGAACAGTGGCCTGGATAAACTGGGAAAGCTATGAACCTTGTGGTCCATTTGAAGCTATTTGAGTCAAGATATTACTACGTTTTAAACAAAAACAATGTCACAAATCGAAATTATAGTTGTGTAAATAGCTGACCGAAACTGTGTGTACATCATTTTCACACAAGTGCGATTGGAATACGGAAAGGGTGTTTCCGTGCTATTCTGGCACCCAACAGAAAACACAATCGTTGAAAGAGGCTGTATTAAACGCACTCTGCAGTTAAACAATGTGTAATTAGCAGCCCAATTGATTCCTTGCCCGCTTTTCAACTGGGAAAGAAACTTGAAGTTATGGCAGATTGTTCTTATCTTCACACCTGCAGAGGGCTGTTCCTTTTGGTGTCAAGAAACTCTCATCCATCATCCTAAGGAAAGGAAGACATTCGTATTAAACAGCCCCCCAAAACCTAACCCAGCTAGGATCAGTTACACCAAGTGTACACTTGGGGAGTCCATTGTACAGGGATAATCCACTCCAAGTTGGAGGCTTTCTTGTTCTTGGAGTTTTAAGTTACTATTGAAATGCTTGACCTTACAGGAGGGGTCATACTTTGTAATGACCCAAAAAAGAAATTTTACAATTCTTTTCTCAAAGCTTTAATTATAATGATGGTACAGTAGGGCTATGGTACAATTAGCATCCTGCAACATTGTTTCGTCTGAAGTACCCCTGTTGACACTTTAAACAAACAATTGAAATAGAAAGACAAAAAAACTCAAAAAACAAAATCTACCTAGCAATAGTAGATATACACATGGGGTTACTGCAAATCAAAGTTTATTTTAAACAATTTAAAACTTTTAATAATCAGCTATAAACTGAGAGAAATTTAAAACCCCCTCTGCCTCCCCTAAAAAACAAACAAAGACACAAACAAACAAAAGACCAAACAAAATATAAACTCAAAGAAATTAACCTCAAAATGCAGATAATTTGAAGAACAGACATTTCAAATTGTGAAACTTATCTTTGATTCACTTAAAAATACCTGAGGATGAATCGTGTTCCATCAAGAAGAACAAACCTCAGCTGACCTAGCTTCTCATAACAGCCCCTAGACTCTTAAAATAATTTGCTCCATCTCTGGTCATCCAAGCCGACCATGTTTACCCAGTGTGTTCCACTCCATTCTCCAGCATAAACACCAAAACAAAGACACAGTAGTCCTGCTTATTTACTTGCAAGCCAGCAGCTTCTGGCCACAAACACTTGTAGCCAAAAAAGTTGGGTCAGAATCTTTATAGTGCGCTGAGAAAGGACAAATATGTTGGAGAGGACTTTGGTCTCCATCTCGGTTTCTGCTACATTTTTTTAGGATTTCTGAAATAACATTTCTTTTAAACGACTTATGATTTATTTTGTGTGCATTTCACAAACTCTTTTGTTCTCAGGTTGATCATAATGTCTTTTGGATGAAATCAGAATTAATCAAAATTTCTTCATACTTGGTTTAATTGAAAATGACAAGAAAGTAAAGTGTTGTGGGTTCAAATCCCGAATTGTGGGTTTGAAATTCTACTGAGCCTGGGCGAGCCGCGACTTGTGAAAATAACCCGATAGTTGAAAAATGGTAGTCGCGACTCGACTAATCAATCACTTCAACACTAGTCGCACTAGTCGCCCAGGCTTAAATTCTACCCAAGCAATATTCCTGTGTTTTTGTTTTTCTTGGTTTATTACTTGAAAATTACCAATTATAATACTACAAATTTGTAAAGCGTTATCTGTCTATGAAAAACATACTCTGAGAGACTGGGAAAGGGGGTGGGGGGGGGGGGTAAGAAACAAAAGATATGTTGGGTCTTTTACAAAATATTTAGAACTGCAACTTTGACAAACTCAAAGAAATATTTAACAGGAGGATTGGCATCTTAACAGGTTTACAAAGGCATCTTAATCCGGAGGTCGGCGGATCAAATCCCTCTCTAGTAAATGTTTCTTTGTTCAACCCAAAATTGTTTAAAATTCGACCAGTCATTTTCCCTTGTGCTTTATTCCTGACAAAAAATAAAAAAAGTTATGTTTTCATTTTCCTTTCGATGCAGACTTTTGCTCTTTCTGAGGAATAACAACAGAGATTTTATTCATCTTTGTCACGAGAAGCGAGGGACGTCTTGGCACACTCTTGAATCTCTGCTCCTCTTGCCGGTAAGTTACACTTCCTTACAAGTTACCACGGCCACAGC
>JAUELU010000010.1:6670622-6683085 GCA_032357145.1 Evasterias troschelii
CCCCCCCCCCCCCCCCCCCCCCCCCCCCCCCCCCCCCCCCCCCCCCCCCCCCCCCCCCCCCGCAAGTAAAGCCAACAGTTTACTACTACTAGCCAGGTGGGCTACTTTATAAAAGCTTGAGCGCAAGGCCTCTGTGCCACCAGTAAGCATTCTTATCCACAGTATTTTTCAAAGGCCCCCTTCTGGAAGTGATTTATTTTGGGGGGCCAAGGTTAATAACTCAGGTCAGTTGTCTTCTGTTTTCTGGTAGGTAAATGGCTTACTGTTTGCACCATCAGTATTTGTGAGGGGTTTCTAAGTCAAGCCATGTGCACAATTTGTCCATTGTTCTGTATGTTGTATAATAATTTCTCAAGCACTTATGCCCGAAGGGGTAATGGTTGGAATATTCTGGCCAGTCTGTAGCTGTTTTCATTTGCATTTGGCTAGTGTAGACTGAGACGTGTACTGAAGTGTGAATGTGAGATTGGAGAGGGCTCTGTAGTCCTATGGTTGATTAGGTTTGGGTTTTTTTAAAGCTGGAACTCAACTTAATTAACTTGTCATTTTACCAGTCTGCCAGTTTTTTCACCAATCCATTATTTATATAAACTAGGTCATGCTTTTCAATACTTAACTAGCCACTAGCCAGCCGCACTGCTTCGGGTGTATTTTGGAGGTGCCATCCCCGCTCCCCGAGTGAGGTAAAAAAAAAAGATGTTCAAATGAATGGTTCAATACAATAAATATCACTCACAACTTATGTATTTTAACCCCCCCCCCCCCTCTTGCCCCCCCCCCCCCATATGAAAATGTCTGGTTACGCAACCCACTGAACTCAAGGGTCCGTGTTCACCATGAGAGATTATCATCCAAATCTGTTTGGTGGAGATTGTCAAAATTAGGAAATAATGTAAATGATGACAGGTGTCAAACATCTGTTGGGATTATCCAGTAGATGCAATCTGGTTTGATCTGTTGGCTCTTTGCACTGACATCACATGCTGCTACTGTCTGCCAAATGGTTTGCCATTTTAGCAGTCAAATTGCTTGTAAAGATATGGTGTGTGTAGAAACGTGTGCACATGGCCTAAAATGCGCCTTGTACAGTAATAACATTTTAAGCAAACTAAACCCGAAGATAAGAAATTTCAGACTTTTCAGACTTTTTGAGTCGGCATGGTGAAGAAAATCAGTCATTAATTGTTTCCAAAATGTGAAGAAATCCTGCTCCTTGATGTACTTCTCTAGTGCTGAGGATACTGCTTCTAAAATCTCTTTGCAATCTAAACCCCAGAGGGCTACTAAAATGTAGAATTTCCATCATTTCAACATACCACCTAAAATGTGGATCCTAGTTTCAGACTCTTTTGTCAGCAATGACCAGTTTGACCTTCACCCCTGAAAATGGGGAAAGTCTGGATCTGTGTATTTTCAGTGATGACATCAGGTGAGTTTAATAATAGGTCAATGTGGAATTTGTCAATGAAGACCAACCAGGAAACAGGTGTTTGGTTTTTTTATGATTGACAAATTTGATTATGTGCATCTCTCTGATCATGAAATTTCAATGCGGCATTTCCAAATAATTTAGAAGCTATGAGAATGCTTCATTTCCGGCAGCATTTTTGAAAGTGAAAGAATTATAAGTAATAACTGACTTGGTAAATGTTAATTCCCTGGTTTATACAGTCAATTTAATGTTGAATGACTCCCAACTAGCAGCCCCCCCCCCAATTCTGAAGAAAGATTGACAGAACAGGAAGACAAACAACATTAAGGGCTATAAATCTGGAGCCATGTTAATCTGGAGGGCACAGGTTCAAATCCTGTTGTGGTAAACTTCTCCTTTTTCATTCCATAAAATAAATATATTGGCAACAAAAATCTCACTCAGTCACACAATGGGAAGCTAGTCCCAGGGTTGTCACGTACAGTTTGGTCCCCATTGATTGCAATCAACACCAACATTTAACAGTTCTGCTGACACTATTTCTGGTTGATGACTTTCCTTTAGGGTTCTGCCACCCTACTTCTATCACATTGGTTTAGGACAGGACTAGGGAAGGCTTCACACACACATGGCAACCCAGTTTTGTCATGCACAGTTTTGTCCCAGATGATGTCTGCAGTAACCAATGCTCTAGAAGGCCTTGGTTTCTGGCAGTTTGCTCCTGTCACTTTTGGTATATTAGGGCAGGGTTAACAATGGCTTTACAGGGTTTGCCTGTAACTTCTTTATTGACTGGGCCAGCAGGACCAGTTAGCTTGTCATTGTGCACAGCCACAATAACTTTTTGTTACAAAGACACCAAATGAACAACATATAAATATTGAGTAACTCTTTGCAGATCTTGTATTTGACAAACTCAAAAACATTTTTATTCATCATTGCTAGCTGATGTACAAATAACAATGAGATAACTGCTACCAGTGGTTTTCAAACTGCTGTTCATTAAATGGACACAGAAAAAATGTGTACCCATAAATGTGGCTGTGCACTGTTTCACTAGAAGGCCATCAATTTTTTTCACTAGTACAGTAGCCCATACTTAAAATTAAATGGGGAAGACTTTCAACACTGAACTAGTTACCCGGATCACTGGGAGTGAATTTTGACTAGTCCTCTGGCGTTTTAACCAGCATTTGACCAGTGGACCACTCTTATGGGAGAATGCTGCTTCACACTTTGTAACAACCCAGCTTTGTCATTCACAATTTAGTTCATGATGATGTCTACAGTACCAAGGCTAATAAATAATTCCTGGTTTCTACCACCCCTGCTCCTATCACTTTTGGTGTAGAATAAGAGGGTTATCGCTGGCTGATGACACACACACACACAGAGCCAGTCAGACATGCCCCTGAGCATTCCAACTCCAGTATTGTGATTTGAAATACCTCTCTTGATACATTATCATCTGACAGCACTGATACATCATCCCCTGTGTGCTTTGTCTGACCTGGATTGGACGTTGAAAGGAATTTATTTTTTTGATGTCAGACATGAAAAAAAATATTGTAGAGAAAGTCAATCCAATTGTTAAGTCACCCTTGTTTAACTTTGTTTGTAGGTCGGACAAAATATACAAGATTCATAGTTTGAACCTAGCATTTAGAAGCTGAAAATTACAATTTATCGATTCAACAAGGAATTACATATATATAGACCCAAATTGATTTACTTTTCTATAAATGATTTCCTGTTTGTCCAGAAATTGATGTTGTTTTTTATATTTAGTATTCATAATTTTTCCACCCTTCCGAAATCATTCTATTAGGCTCTTTATAAAAAGAAGTAGTGAACATTCTGTTCAATTGGGAAAGGCAAACAGCATTTTTTTTGCATTTCTTGGATGCAAATGACTTACAAAATTTTGGAATTGGAAACTTGAGCTGGTTTGTGATGGGGGTGTGTATGGAACAGCAACCCCCCCCCCCCTTTTTTGCTGATGTGTTTACCAGCTGTTCATCTGTGACCAAGTTACCTATTGACCCATGGTTGGTACTCGGATCTTGATGGCATTTACGTAGATATGACATGACGCTTGTAATAGTGGGCAAATGTTGCTGGTAATTATCAAAATTGATTCCGTTAAGAACGCCTACGCTAACGTAAAGGACACTCATATAAAAGTAATATATTATCGGGACATGTGTATTTATTAATTGTTGTATTTGTTTATTGCATTCATATTAATAAATATGAAGTTCTCGTTGGCAAGAAGTTTGATCAACGAATATTTAATTAGCAATTCCAGCGCAGTAACACTTTTGGTCTCAACTAATTGGCACATTTAATTGTTTTCTTCTTGTGAACAAATTGAACGATTTCCCTTGTATAGCAGAGCAAGTTGCTACTCAAAAATCAGGAGTTGCTACTCAATTTATTGTTAGCATTCAGTGTGCACAAAACAAGTTCAGTTAGATATTTTGATATGCAAACATGCTGAATGAATTGTTCCCTGGAACAATTCTAGCTGTAGTTTTGAGAACAATTGACCCCTTGCTCAATGCACAGCACACTTACACACACCTATACTATCCTGTAAGGCATTTTGGTAGTCAAAGGGTTTGCAAAGGAATTGACTCCCAAAATTGTAGAAATGGTAGACGCTCATTTTTGGTGCTGTGTGTTCTGTGTTGGACAAGGGATTAATAAGGTTTACAAAAGAACTAGGCTGCCATTGAAAATAGACAGAAACCAAAATCACAATGATCAGCTGTGGTCGGGACTTCCCAAAAGTATACAGTTTGTAAAACATCCACTTCCAAGTTTGTGTCAGGTTTCACAGTTGATGATTTGGTAATTGGGGCAGCAGGAACAGAAACTCTGCACAGAGCAGATTTTAAAAAAAGAAAGAAAAAAAGGCTGCATTCAATGACATCACCATAATGACTTGGAAATCAAGGGCAGAGATTGCTGGTCACCCACTGAGAAGGGAGGGTATTTCCATGTTACCAAAACAACCTCACTGGCAGGGGCTCCTGTCACTGAACTGAACCATAACAAAATAAAAAATAATGCTTCCTATTTGCCAATATAAAGATAAATTTTCTCCTTGTTTCCAAATAGCTGTCAAGCTGTGAGGAGATTTATCCTGTGTGACTTCATTCATTTAGTTTGAAGGAAATAACTGAGATGTTATTAATGGTGGTTGGTAGTTAAATTGGGGATGGGGTGTTGGGGTGAGATGATTTCAAATGAATGGAAGAATGTGGTTTGGGTTTCCTTGAATGAATAACTTTTGAGTCATTGTGCATCTGGGGGAAACATTGAGTCAGACAAAAGTACAGGTTTGTTGAGAGATTCCTTCAAAGTTTTGTTGTGGGAATTGAGGCATCGTTGTGATTAAGTGGAATTTTGAATTGTCTAAAAATAATTGACATGTTTATACTCAATGCAATGTGACAATCGATGTCACATATTCGCAGCAAACAATTTGCTTTTAGTTTGAAAATGTGCTGAACTCTTGTGAAGCAAATGCTAAGTAATAAACCACAAGGGAAAATTGACTTAGTAAATTTTAATTAAATTTGGGTTGAACAAAGACAAATGTACAAGAAGCGTTCCCTGTGAATATAGTTTGTGTTTAGAATCAAAGGAGTTTACTGTTAGTTAGAAGTTTGGTTTGGTCAATGGAAGTTTGAGTGTTGATGCTCAGTTCGAAATGGGAAGATTTCACCTGGTTGTGAGTTTAATTGATGTGGAAGTTAGTTTCTTGAACCCCTGAGAGTTCTGCACTTTCGTTAGTCATTCCTTAAGATTGTCTGGAATATTGGTGTTGATAAGCTGCGTCTACTGTGGTGGTATAAGGAAGGGTATTCCACATACCAACTGACTCATGGAATAATGACTTTGACTTGAAGAATGACTGGCTTGACTCAACAATTTAGGACATTCAAATTTGGGGATGGAGGCATACATACTCTGTGTGAGCAAGAATCTTGTCCCTTTTTTCTCTCCCCCTATTTTGGGGGTAAACATTCTAAAAACAGACTATTTCACAGGGAGTGCTTCTTGTCAATTTCATCTTTGTTCAACCCAAAATTATTTAGAATTTAAGTTTCCCTTGTGGTTTATTACTTGATATTTGCTTCACTGTGACAAGAGTTCAGCACATTTTCACCATACCAGATAATTCAAGTTACAGTCTTATAAATTATTCCTCCATCATGGTCTGCCTTCCTTCATGGTCTATGGTCTGAGCATGGAGGTAGGAATCGGGGAGTGCTGTTGAATTTGAAGCAGCTGAGGGTTGAAGTTGATTTGAGGGGGTTGAGGGTGGGGGGGGGGGGGATTACAGTTCCTATAACCACATCCCCTGTAATCCAATAACTGATGGTTAATGCTCTGCTGGGTTTCAACTCATGTGTGTCATGTATTTTTAGAATGGATGATGTATTTTGTATGCATGTAACATATACAGGATGTTGGGAAATGTAGCTCCCAGAAACGAAACATAGTACAGAGACTTCAGTCAGTGAATGGAGGTGTTTCTATACATGAGGATGCACCCATGTACATCCCACCATCTAAAGGAGTCGAAATGTAACAAAATGCTGAATACTAAATATTTGTAAGTCTCCCAGCTACTTGAATGCAGGAACTCTTCAACTTTTTTTTCTTCTCAATTTCATTTGGGTTGTCAGTAGAAAACCTTCGCTCCCCCGCCCCGCCCCATATGTTGTCTATAGATGTTTTGATAAACTGCATTAAAATGGGCATTATTTTCGAGACACACCATTTATAGGTACATTGTATGTTTCCATCTAGATTCCAAGAAGGGAAATTTCACTGAGTTGGTCTGTGGGGGGCGGGGGGAGATGCTTCATAACTTACAGTATGTATGTGCTGGGTACTGTGGCTCCACTGGCACTACTTCTCGTTGGTCATGTTGTTTGTTTGGTTGTTTTTAGGGTAAGTTTTTTTAAAGGCCTAAATGGATTAAATTTTGATTTGAGAATGAAAGTTTTGTGGTTGGAAAGATTAGACCACCCAACCTTTGATGAGCTAATAATTTACAATGTGTGTTGCCCACATGGGTGTCATTGGTGGGTTTCCCAGTATTCCAGCAGGAAGGATGTTACAGTTTATTGTTTTGTTTATGTTGAGGGTTGTTGCAGCTAGGAGAGGATGCCCTGCCTCTGGGGCTTACCACTCTTCCCTGAAACACTTGAGAAGCTGAACCTGTACACAGGAAGGAGGGGAAATTAATTAGTAAGCTCAATTAGTTCTTAGTCAGTGATAATAACATGAGGCTGGTTTACTTGGAAGTGAGACAGTTATTTTTTCACAACCACCCATTGTGGTTTTGTGATGGCAGCATGAAGTGAAATTTACCAATAGGCCAAGGGTGGAGTTGAAAATGTTCAATATTTTCACAAGCGTACAGAGAGCAGGGCTTGACATTAAAACTAGACTGCTAGCTGGCCAGTGATTTTAAGCATCGAGCCAGTAAATTCATGACCAGACAAATCCTGCAGCATTATTGTTACGTGCTTTTCAATCTAATAAAAGCACTCAATGTCAAGTAATATCTTTGATTTTGAAAAATTAACTTCAAAAGACTTTGAGTCTGATTTAGGCCAAGTAAAATAAATAACATAATTTGAGGACATACAGAACATGCTCATAAAACCATAAAACCATCTTCAAATATGATATGGCAGCCATCTTAGACATGGTGGCCATCTTGAAAAAAATAACTAAAATTTTGAAAATAACAAATAACAAGGACCTCCCTCACCAACTTTTTAAAAAGTCCGGACAAACAACATGTTATTTATTTTACTTTGCCTTATGTTTTGTCTGGACCTGTGGAGAATTGAAATACACATTACCATTGAGATAAATCTTTTTTAGTATTACTATATTACTATTAGTGCTTGGGAGTGATGTTTGAAGCTTTGCATGGTGTGAATGATCGGTAACTATAAATAGTAATTTTACAGGCATCCTTGTATAGAATCTCTCTTGGGAGAACTGTTGGTTCTGAGAACCGTTGTGGTATCTTATAATGGTTCTTCTTAGAACCAGCAACTTCTCCCAATGAGATTTTATACAAGGCTGTACCCGCAAGTTTACTATTTGTAGTCACCTTGTCTTAGTGCTTGTTCAAAGAATTTTGGTCCAGTGAAGACTTTGAGGTACCATCCCTTGAGTCTTGTGGATTTCCCCCATTAATTAGAGCTCAGAAAGGACCCTTTTTCTAGAATACTATAGACCAACCTCTGACATCACATACGAAGGCCACAGAGCCTGAACTTCATGCAGGCACTATTTGTACGCATAGCTCGATAGAAGAAAACATCAAATCTTGCATTTTATGGAGATTGCATTGTCTGATTTTTGTCAACTTGTGATTTGAAGATAGGGGGCACATCTGAAAACTTGTTCAGTCGTTATTTGTGTTACTCATGTGGGTGTCATACAATGACACAAAATGTAAAATCTCCCATTATGACCAATGTAGTATCTTGCCTGCCAGGAAATGCTCTAGAATGTAGGCCTACATAGTCACTCTATTTGTAAACAAAGGTTACTATGGTCTATCCATCACCATTGCTTGTTTTGATTGTTGTGCACAATAAAAATTACTCTGATATATATGAATGTGCACAAGAGCCTGACGAAACATCATAAACTGTATCTCCTTGTTTTCACTAAATAAAAGTGATTACCATTATTTGATGACGTTTTCCACAAGTTGGTTGTATGATGTGTTAAAAGTGAAAACTTAAGCATTTTGTGAAAAAATGTTCTCTACCAAAAACCAATGTCATTGACCGTTTTTTTATAACACCTCCATGTTATCCTTCCTCCATGGTTGCACTTCATCTGGTACCAGGCGACAACACTGAACAGCTTCAATGCTACCACTGTGTGCGTCCAGGCGTGAACAATTTAATGAGGTGACTGGTGGACCTTGTAAACAGGAGGTGTAACAAATTGGGCAAGCTGATTAGGGAAATGGGTCTGTATGGCACCTGTCAAACCTCAAGGGCTGCAGACAAATGGTTACCCACTTTTAAAAACTAAGCGCCCCAAGCTTTTCAGATTCAAGTGCAGTTTCCTTGAAAGGTACATCCTCTTTTTTTTCTGAGACTGGGAAATATTTCGGAGGCTACATTAGTCTTTGTTTCAAGACGATCTTGTAGAGAAGACATTCTTGTAAACAGAGGGCGCTATCATCCCATGAACCTCTAGCACACCACATACAGGTTGTTGTTTTTTGCGACTAATACAAAGTGTCTTGAAACCGAGGCTAAGGATTCATAGTGAAGGGTAGTTGGGGTACCAGCACCGAACTTATGAATATGTGATCATATAGATTAAGAGTACCAGATAATGATATCATTGTTTTTACCTAGTCATTTTTCCTTGTGGTTTATTACTTGATTTTTGAAATAAATGAAGTCCTGTCCCCTTTAGGCGATCCCCTGGCTGCCGTTTCCCAGGTTGTATTGCAAACTTTGGTGTGATCCCTGGGCTGTATGGCTTCTGCTTGGCACCCCTGAGCAAAGATATTGACACTGTAGGGAGACTGCCAACATAGGGCTATACAGCGCTGACACGTTAAACCAGGGATCGTTGGTTCAAATCTTGCTCTAGTCAATTTGTCTCTGCGCAATCCTTAGTTATTTCCAATTTACTCAGTCAGTTTCCCTTGCGGTTTATTACTTTAAAAATAATTTAATCCTTATGCTCTTGTTTTTCAATTAAAAAAAAACAAAAAAACGACAACAACACACAATACAACTATAAACTGTAAAAATGTCAATGCCATCAGACTAGTTGGTCACACTCTGGTGAAAACAAACAACTGATGGTTTATGATTTGTTAATATGTGCACTTTAATGATACCCTTATTTTGATCGCTCTGGTGATGCAAATAAGCAATGTGTGGGCGTTTTGGGAACCTTCAAATGCTATTTTGACTTTGTCAGTATTTCTGACTGGAAACATCTGGAGGATTGGCTGGCACTGAACTATTTACTAAATAATGAACTAATAAAATCTTTTAGGATTTCAAATTCTATAGATTATTTAATATTTACGTCTTATCCATTTCCGCTTGGACTGGTCACAGAACACTGTTCCTGCCTATGCCCTTGTAGCAATTATTGCTGCATTACAGTAAACATTCATTATTTACTGCCTTGCAAATAAGGGACTGCCATCGTTCTCGGAGAAATTCTGTGAAATTTGGAAGAATTTCTGGCGGATATAACATGGCTGTAGCATGGATTTGTTTACCTCCAACTAGAGGGACCCCATTGCTGTATGATAATGTACCAATCTGATGTCTTTTCTTTGTGGTGCAATATACATTAAGTTTTTACTCTAGGCTTGTATTCCTTTAAATTAATCATGGACCCGGCGACATTAAGGCATTCAGATTTGTTCTATGCCCCTTCAACTTCACAATGTACATGTACCGGTATAATTTTTTCTTGAGTTTAACTGTTACTGTGAATGTTGGTATGCTGCCCTCTACAGTTTAATTTTGTCCAGGAAGCAAAACTTTCATAAGTAAACATTGTGTAGTCTAGCTGTTGAATTGCTTGTCCTTCTACCCCCTGAATAAACTGCTGGCTTGTGTCCAACCTACTGTCTGAGGTCTCGTGTGAACCAAATTTGTGTGACGGGGAAACAAGTAGGCCTACATGTATGTTGTCTACTTTAACATCAAGCTGGTTTTGTCATTTGCATTATTACTATTATTAATATTTATTTGGTCATTGATACAGGAAAACAATTCATACAGGCAGTCAAAATAAGAAATCAAAATGTATTTGTGATGAGAGGGAAATTCACTGTTGAAAGCGCCCTCATGCAATCAAAAATACACTCAAGTGACATTATGCAAACAGTGACTTGACTGTAGATTGCTGGCTGGATGAGGCATAAACTATGTAATAATAGCTATATTTAAGGCCAAGTAAAATAAAAAACATGTTGCTCGTCCCCACCCGCACCGATTTTGGAGGCCGCACTGAATTTTTTTGTTATTTGTTATTTAAAATTGTTTTTATATTAAATCGAGAGCTATTTCAAATGTATACTTCATTTTTATTTAGCAATTTCATCATCTGTTATGCATGTAGGCCTACAAAACAATTTCCACAACGCAATCGTGAGAAAGCCCTCATTTTCTTCGAAACGATTTGCCCTTCACAGTTCTTTTTTGAACGAGATCTTTGCAACAGGACATGATGTCACGCACACAAAAGCAAGAAGTATCGAAATGGACACATAACCACACATGGTAACTTTAAACAGAATTTGAGGACATACAGAACATGCTCGTAAAACCATAAAACCATCTTCAAATACGATACGGCAGCCATCTTAGACATGGTGGCCATCTTGAAAAAAATAACTAAAATTTTGAAAATAACAAATAACAAGGACCTCCCTCACCAACTTTTTAAAAAGTCCGGACGAGCAACATGTTATTTATTTTACTCGTCCTAACAGGGATACGTGTATAGGTCTACCTTTGGTAGTTACTTCAATAATTAGTGACCATAAAAACTTATCTTCTCGAAAAGCACTACACTGTTGATGATGTTTTAACATTATGAGAAACGATTTCCCTTCAAAGGAATGTGGTTTTAGAGAGAAGGATTCAAGAACGTTATCAATCTGTATGAAACGTTTCTCAGATTGTGTTTTTCAATTACAAACATAAATGCTCAAGATTTTCGGCAATATTCAAAAAATGCTACCACCTTTTAAAATGAAACTGTCTCAAGTTATTTATTTATTTACATAATATTTTAGAAATCGATCGGTTCCAAAAACCAAAGGTTTACTTTGCCTGAACCCCCCCCCCCAAAAAAAAAACAAAAAAAACAAAAACAAACAAAAAACAAACAAACCTACAACAACAACAACAAAAGAGACTAAGGCACCAAAAGTGCACATGAGATGGTATTTTGTCGGCTTGTCTTGTAACCATGTTCTAGAGAGGAGTACGTAAAAAATTTAGCTCTGTTGTTGTTGTTTGGTTGAGTCACTCTATTGTGTTATGTGTTTTTGAAGATCATTAGAGCTGTAGAGCTGTCAGTAGAGTGAGCTAGACTTTGAAGAGGTAGTTTGTGGAAGAATTGGGCAATGTTGGCCATGCCTGTGGTATTTGGATGTTGGTTTTTGTGGTAAAATAGAAGGCAGTTGCAGTCATCTAAACCTAGCCACAGGTCAACTCCTCTGTTGGGACTTACAGTAGTCCAAGATGATCTTGTTGAAGAGAATATTCCTGAATTACTTGGGACAGTTTATTCATTTGGATTTGTCTAGAGGAGTTTAATGTTGGCTGGTATGCCAGTGTATACTCTAGCAAATTTATTCTGAAGGACAGAGACAGTTGGTTGACCCTCATAACAAGCTCCATGTTAACCCTAGTTAACCCTCATCCATCTTAAAATGACTCCAGCATCCTGCATCAAGGGATCAAAACACACCGGTAGAGGTTGGTAAAGAAGCAGACAAAGTGCTCAAGAGTGGTGAACTCAAACAGTCACAAAGAAACAGGACAAGAAAAAGGCAAGCTGTAATCACAGAGGTGTACATTGGAAAGGGGGGGGGGGGTGGTGGTAAGAAACTTGTTCTTTATTACGGTCGCTGTGGCTTCTTGGATGATGAAGTAAATCCTTGGACAGATTTGGACAAAAGATGAATCCTTTTGTCTGTGATTTCACCGCTGAACTAACTTTATAAAGATTGGGAAATCTGTGCTGTGGTTTGAACGGAGTATGCGTGGAATGATCACTTTCACTTCGGAGTGAATCTGTGTACCTTCCTCTATGGTACAGCCAGGCCAGGGGCTGAATTAATGTCGACTTGAGTAAAGGCAGAAGCAAGTTAAAAAAGTTAATCTGGAGGTGGGGGGGGGGGGGCTAGCCCTTTACTTTTTTAAGCAGTTAAGATTTATACACATCATAAGATTAATCTCAGCTATCTCTGTTTGAAATCTT
>JAUELU010000010.1:6716585-6733626 GCA_032357145.1 Evasterias troschelii
TTTATTGGAACTGAACAAGTTTGCTGTGGATTTGTACAGTTTAACCTGGAACCATATCTCAACCAGTAACCCTATTTGTTATGCTTACTACAATCTGAAACTGCCAGTCCTGCTCTCTGTCGAATGGGAAAGTTCTACATCATTGATTTGAACTGAACAAGACTGCTGTGGATTTGTACAGTTTTTCCTGAAACTAAATCAGGTGTTTTTTGTTGTTTTGGGTTTTTGTTTGCTTAAAATGGTAGAGCAGTCACAAGAATCCTTGTTAATTTTTGTCAAACTGAACCGTAGCTGGATGTGCTGGACATAGTTTAGCTGAGAGTGGAATTTATGCAGGAGCTTAGTCTGCAGTTCTTTGTCCGGGGCATATCACTTGGTTCCCTGGAACTTAGGATTTAATTCAATGACCCTCCTGCTTGGGCCTCGTTGAGTTAAGGGAGAAAATTCAGGCAGCCATCTTGATTTCTGAATAATAGCTGTATTGCCACCATTGCGAGGCATGGTTTCAACTGGTGCCCTATTGCCCAAAACTCATGAATGGATTTAATGGCCCTGATTGGGCCTCTTGGAGTTAAACGATAAAATTCAGGCAGCCATCTTGATTTTTGAATGATAGCTGTATTGTCACCATAGCAAGGCTTGGTTCCAGCTGGTGCCACGGTGATTGGTTTTATAGTAGTGATTTGAAACGGGGTGCCGGTGAGCAGGACAGAATGGTGTAAAGATGGACATCAATTGGGAGACTCAGTTTGGGCTCGGTCTGAGTTCCTTGGAGTTGTATAAACCCCTGAAGGGAAGCACATGTAGTAAGGAGAGCTGGATGAAACGGAATACAGTTTCAAAGCAATTTAGATATTTTTTTGAACAGGTGAGATGTTTGGCTTTTGAAGTCAACAAATGTGTAAATGAACTATTGGAGAAATTTTCACCGGTTTAAAATTAGGCCGTGTGTAAAATGTTGGCTACATGTACAGCTACAACTGGATTGTCACCTCATCATGCATTAAGTATAGGACGTCCTTAGCAACACCCTTAGCAACAGTCAGAGCGGTAGCCACCAATTTGGATAAGGCCATAGATTTTGTGTAAGCCTCTCTGTTCCAGTGGTTACACATCTACATTCAAAACAAGAAGAGCCTTGTTCGAATCCCATCTGGTTTACTTGTGAATACAAACCAGGATCCAAGCAGAGGCTTTGAAACAGGGTGTGCAAATATTGCTAAAAATTTAAAAAATAATTGGGCACCCAAATTGCTTTTACATATTTAGAGGGAAAAAGTGAATGTCCGAGAAAAAAAAAAGGGGGTGTCTAAATGCCACTGAGATGCAATTTGGCTTACAGCTTGTCCCGGAGGGTAATGGCGGATGATGAGGTTGTTTACGCACATAACACATTGATGAATATCAATACAAAATTTCTTTGTTGTTGTTGTTCTTGTTGTTGTTCTTGTTGTTGTCGATTATGATGATATGTTGATCAAATTATGCACAAATTGATGTATATCAATACAAGAACAAGTTGTATTTTTTAATTTCTTGTTTTGTTTATGTTTTTGTTTGTTTAGCTTTTCAATTGGGTTATTTTCGTTTTAAATGTTCAGATGGTGAAGGACCGTGAGGAGGAGGTAACCATCGTTGAGAATGAGACGAGGCTTCAGCAGGTCCAGGACAGATTCCCACATGATGATCTCCAGCTCATAGACAGAGACGCAAAGTCACAGGTATGTGTCTCATCATTTTGATTTGAGTCGCTCAGTCCAAGCCAGGGAAACTTCTTTTTGTTTCTAGGGAGAGTGCTCACTGTTTTTGACCCAGCAAGATTGCTGTATGTTAAGTGCTGTGCGAGATTAGTCTCGTTTGGTCATCGTGGTGACAGAGTACTGTTTTAAAGAATAATCAATGTTTATTGCGATGTTTAGAATTGTATTACAGTTGTACAACACACTCTTGTGCTCAGCAATACTTACAAAGAAAACCTTTCATAATGATATTATAAAAAAACTTTGTTACTTAAAGCCATGCATTGTATTATTTAAAAAAAGAAAAATCAACTTTGTATGAATAAGCTTCCAGTTCAAGTCCTTCTTATGGTTCTTCCCTGAGGGTAAACCAAAGCATTCCTTGCCTTTTCACTCTGCCAACAATATCAATGAAGTACTCGTTCATTCTACTGCTTTAAATTGTCATCAAAAAGTGCTTCGTAATCGTAGCCTAAAGGCAGCAGTAAAATTGCTAAACTTTGGAAATACAAAGGTAAAAAATGCGACAATACATTATCTTCTGCTTCAAAAAAAAATAATGGAAAGTGCCTTCCATGTTTCACCTCGGTTTCTTACCAATAATTTATGGGCAATTTTCTTTGACCTTGGCCATTATTAACTGGAAAATTATTTACTGCTTTAAAAAAAAAAAGTAAACTGAAGCACCTTTGGACTGAACCTTGCACATCTTTTTACCATGGACTAAATTAGAGTGCTGCTGCAGTTAGTGTTTCCCACTCACTCTCTGACCGTGAGACTGAACTGAAAAGACTTGAATGCTGCTCACTACACCGTGACATTACCGTATTCTTGTAATAATTGGTGTGAACACCCCCACCACCAGTTCACCCACTTATCCTCTTCCAACCTTATCAGGGCCCCAGGCTTCACTTTGTGAGGAGAAAAATAATGTGAACTTGTAATGGAGGATGTGGTCGTCTTTTTAAGGCTCATAATTCCATGTATGAAGCCCATTATGGCCCGGATTAGGCTTTTCTGTGATTGACTCCCAGCAGTATTTCTTGCGGTGCACTAATAAAATGTTCTCTCTTTTTTTCAAAAAAGTGCAAGGGAAGGTGAGGCACAAAACACGTACTGTATCCCTAATTCATTCTGAAAGAATGTGAATTGTGCCGTCAAGTTGTGCTTGTGAAGGTTTTTTTGTTGCAATCCTCTTTCCACTTTAACAAATGTTTTCCCAGAACACAATCCATATCATTGCTGAATTGTATTACATTAGCCCTAGGTTTTATCACTCTATTTTTACCTGTACACTGTGGCCCTTTTGGTCAAAATGACAGAGGGTACTTAAGCTCAAGCTTAGGCTATGGTTTCATAAAGGGCCATAAACTGCAGGCCTATGTGGCTTTTTAAAGAAAGTATATGCACGTCCTTTTTTATACACTGTTTAAAATTGTATTCTGAAATACAGTGGTCCCAACCCATGAAGTATGGCCACAGTGGAAAGATGTCAGCAAAACTGTTTTGGGATACATTCACCAAATATGTTCACCGGAAAGTTTTTGTTTGAAGAGCTACAAGCTACCGGGCAAAAACTGCCAGTTCTTGTCACCGGTTCCCTCATGCAGCCTTTTGCTTTTTAGCAAGGACATTTTTTAGTGAGCTTTAATCTTGTCCGCTAAGCTCCTGGTCAATGATAACCATTTAAAAGTCTACCTGCAGTTGCGTTTACAAAAGCATACACTTAGTGAAACAACTCATTTTGAGTCCTCCCTCGATACTTCAATGCAAATTATTGACCGCCGTCCCACCAGCTATCCCAAACCTTTTGTCATTCATCTTGTAGCGCTTATTGATTATCTTCTGATGCAGTCAAAATCTCCGTATCGACAACCGTGGCCTGGTATTGTGTAAATTGTTGTTTTATCGGACAGTGAGGTCTGTCTGTCGTTATTGTGTTTGGTTGGATACGGCACTCTCTCCGCTAGGAAGAGAAAGAAGCATCAGATGCTTTACGTCAAACAGCCTTGGGATTGGGATTGGGACACCAGCCAAGTTTTTAGTCACTGTATTTGAGATTGTGCTTAACTTTTTCAGTGACAAGCAAGCGGGACCAGTGAATATTTCTTTCATTTCACTGGTCTGTCAGCATTTCTTTTATTTTTTTATTTAGACTTCCTTGCATCTTTGTCATGTGTATGGGACTAATAAGTTGAAGTATCACTTTCTCTTTGATTCGAGTATAAACAACAAGTGGTTCAAGTACTAATCTAGCCACCCGTACAACTTGGACCGAATTAGGAGTGGTTTTCAGGGCTCAGTTTCATGAAGTTGAATGTCCATGACACAGAGGCAACCAACTACTTTTGTTTTGAACAGTTTACTACAGTATTCTTCAGTGAAATGACAAGCCGACTGGTCCCTTTGGGTAGTCACTGAAAATAAAAGTTAAGGGCAACCCCTGTGCTACTGTCCCAAAGAAAACAAGGTTGAGTGTGTGGATTTTCATTCTTCTTTGGGACTGCATGGAACTGGTTGCTAATAAACTGCCTCTAGTGACATGACCCTAGGACAATTAACATTGTATGAAGTTTAATAAATCAACCCCCATGTGTCTAACACATGTGTGTTGTTCTAATAACCATTTAGTTGTGAAATATAGGACTGTTGACTTGTAAGAATTTCAATTGTTCTTCAGATCAATCATGTACGAAGTTCCCAGCAGGCCTTTTTTTAACCCTAATTGTTGATTCCAAATGAATGTTCTTGGAGTTTTTGTTTTATTGTTCCTTTTTCGGAGGGTGAAATCCCAGCAGTTGTTGGATTCTAGAGGCCAAGTTAATCATTCAATTGAACCGTGTTATAAATGCAATTTCTGGTTTTCTCTTACTGGGAAGTGGGTCGGTGATAAAGTGGGGCCACATTTCCTGTCGGTAACTCTAACCCATTTCTTGGTCATTTTGACACATTCAAGTTCCTCCTTCCATGGTAAGCTCAAAGTTGAAACTTTTTACTTGCGCCTCAAGTTACCAGCCAAGGCTAACATTGTAGTGTGCATTGAGTTTTTTTAACTGGTTGCCTGCGCTTAAACTACTTATCAAAAATAGTTGCAATTCCAGACATGGATTCTGTAACTCTATCTCTAGGTGGTTTCTTATTTTATATTGAGTGGTTTTTCTTTCCTTGACATCCATTTTGTAAAATTCTGCCATTCAAAGCTAGAGGGTTGCATTCCCAACCAGAAACATGTCTGTACTTTGGTCGTTGGTAAGCGTTATTTTGCGTACTTGGTTCAACTGCGGTGATGCAGCTGTTCTGAATCTGATCAATTCATAAATTAGATTGGTGCAGTTAGATGTGGTTTCTTGATGATAGATTCTAAAAGCTAACGAGAAACAGGGAACGATTTCATCCAGCAGTTTTGCATAGTAAATTATTCAGACTGAGCTTGTTTTGTGCACACTGAATGCTAATACTGAGTAGACTGATTTTTGAGTAGCAATTTGCTCTACTGTACAAGGGAAATCGTTCACTGAGAAACATCAACAGAGTTTAATTAAAAATGTAAAACCTCGACGCATACCAATTAAATGATCTGATAAAATGACGGAGACTAAATGCCTTTATTTGAAAATAAAAGTAAGGTGCTTTGAAATTGGGCCGTGTTCTTAGATTTCAATGTTTATTTGTGTGCAGTAATTTCAAACCTGTGTATACTGTACCCAGGTACTTGTATACATGTTTGCCCTATTACCTTGCACAATGATAGTCCAAACATAAACTGCTATACCACATGCAACATTGAATGTATCATGTTAGCTCTTTGATAGGTGCACCCCCCCCCCCCTAAATTCACAGGCCTTGGCGGAGGTGATTGCCTTCATATCCCTGGTCATTGCGTGGGTGCCCTTATTCCAGTACATCCAGTTCATTTTTGTTGTCTGGTTGTGAAGCTAAGAACTCTCAGAAAAGGGAACTTAATCACCGTACTAGACAAGAAATCCATGGAGAAAAGACAAGGAAGGAAGTTTCAGTTTTAGATGTGGGAAGAAAACCCCACATAACTATTCCAGGGAAAACCTACGCAACCAGGTAGGGACTGAAAACCCAATCCACATAGTGCACCTGGCGTGATTCGAACCAGGGTCCTAGAGGTGGAAGGCGAGGAAAAATACCACTATGCCAACTTGACTAGACGAAGTTCCCCTCGCCCTAACGCAAGAATAAAGCTAGGCCAGCCTTCAAAGATTTTTGAGTTTTTTGTTTTTTGGGTGTTTTTTGTTTTGTTTTTTTTCTTTTTTGGGGGTGGGGGGGGGGGTGATGCAAGAACTCTGTTCATCTTTTATTTGAAGATGGAAAAACCACATTTGATTCTAGGGCTAGGGCTCATACTTTCTGTCCACTGGATACATATTAATAACATGATGTTTACATTTTAAGTCAAAGTTTTTTGTTTTTTTTGTTTTTTTTGTTTTTTTTAAAGTAGGCCTATTACCTCATCTTTGAAAAATTTTGTTATGATCTTTGACGGCATTAAAGGAAATATTTTAAGACCCCTCACTCAGCATAAATTAATTTGCGGTTGTTAATTAAAATGACATTCCTTTTCAGGAATTAGATTGTGTTGATCACCCAAAATAAATGTGTAAATCCATAGTTGACTTTTGCTAATTATCACCCTAGAACCCTAATGTGACCGTGCCCTTTGGGTTAAGTTCAACTGATCTAGATAAGGATGCCTAGATTTTGTTTACACAACCATCACTTGATAGTTATCAGAACAATATTTTCTTAATGTCAATTTGTTTTGCGGCTTTGCAAAGTTGTCTAAATAGTATGCCCACAATAAAGGAATGTAAAAAGAAATTTTCGCTGATAATAAGGAAGCATACAAAATTTCTCAATTACATGTAGGGTTTGTCCTAAATGTTTTTATGTGACTGGCCAGCAGGACCAGTTAGCTTGTCATTTCAATAGTTAGTCAGCTTTTTCACTAGTCCTCACTTCATATGAAATTAGCGGCCTATGTAATGTAGAATGTAGGAGTGCATGTCGGGGCCTTAGTAAATTAATCAAAAGAATGTTTTAAAAGTGATAGGCCCTAGTATATTTCGTTTTATTTCATTCCGGTTTTTATCCACCAAACAGAAAGTCCAAGGACTATTACTACCCCTCTCACAAATGAAGGAAGAGAGTTGATGGCTGATGTGACAACATATTTCCCGAAATGTGGTTTAAATTGGAAGTGCAAATTTCTGTAATGAAAATCTTCCTACACAAACAGACACTGGAAACTAAATGCTAAGGCTGTGCCTGGTTTAGTCACCTTCAAAATGAGCTTGGTTTACAAGGTGTGGGGATATCTGTTTTTACAACAAATCCATTGGCCATCCCCAAGGCCCCCCAGAACCCACCCAGCAGCTAGAGGAGCAGAATTGCTAACACTGTGGGGTTACTAGCTGCTCAGCATGAATATACAGGGAGCCAGCCATATAGCAGTACCCATCACATAGGGGTTTTGACTGGTAAACTGAATCTGCTAAAAGCCAATTCTCTGTTTGGTGTGCCATGAAGATTGTGCTCATTTAAGCCAAGCATTAGTCTTGAATTGCTCACTACTGCCACTGCCAGACCAGCATTATAACGTCTTCTTGGCATCAGCTGTCAGGATTTGTTGTTGTGAACCAGCTGATTATAATGTTAGGTATTTATAGAATCTGTGGATAGGGCACCGGTTGGCCAGCATGAATGTTTTGATTGGGTGACGGACAGGTCTCTGATAAGAGTCCCCCCCCCCCCTTGTTTAATGTATTATTTCATCATGTCATAACAGCGTTGATTGCTCCCCTGATGAGTTGGGAATAGTTTTTGTGAAATTATTTCTCAAGATTTCAAACAAGGGGCAGTCCTAGTTGTCAATCTGCTGGTACTAGTGTAAGGTAAGTAAAGTGTTTTGCTGTCTTTGGTTGTTTGTTTGTTTGTTTGTTTGTTGGTTGGTTTAGTTGGGTTTTTCGTGGGGGGAGGGGTGGGGTATGAACATTAATACTTTGCCTTTAAGTTTGACCATGGTTTGACAAACCCCTGACCTGACACTGTCCTCCTTATATTATTAGAAACTTTCTTTTGAACTTTAATAAAAAAGAATCCTGTTTACCTCCAGTTATTATTTATTAAGCCCCCTTTTACTGTAGTAAATGTAATCGCAGAGAAATAACCCAACTCACTGCACCTTGTAAACTCCTTATAAGGTGCTACATAAAATTGGTCTAAACAACAAAATTCAAAAACCTGTTAAAATGTTTCTGTTTGTTCACACCTTGAGGAGTTGAGTAGATACGTGCGCTATATGAGACTATACTATTACTACACTGTATTATCATTATTAACTTTTACTCTTGCCAGGCAGTTGGAAAAAATGACATGCACTCATTGTGAGAACAGGGTTGTTTTCAAGCATTGTTATTGTGTAGAAATTATGGATTTGGTTTATGAGTATTTTGATGATGGTTGTGTTTGTGATGAAGAGGGACTTTTACATGCCTGAGTTGCCCCATTGGAGATACTTGTGCTTGACTCAGTTTATCGTGGCGTGTCGTGGCCGAGCGGATAAGAGCACCGGACTCAAGCTCTGGTGTTTCAGACTAGCAGAGTGTGGGTTCCAGTCCCGGTCGTGACACCTGTGTCCTTCAGACACTTAACCATTAATGCTTCATCCTTCGGATGGGACATAAAGCCTTTGGTCCTGTGTGTTGTGTAATGCACATTAAAGAACCCAGTGCACTTTTCAAAAAGAGAAGGGGTTCGTCCCGGTGTTCCTGGTTCGCTTGGCTGCATATTGCGCCACAGCACCTTGTAAACCATTTCATGGTGCTGTGTAAAAGGAATACATGTAGGTCTCATACTTCAAAACATAGCTCCACATACCTTGCAGGAAAAAATACTGAGCGCGTTGATACGCCCCTAGGGGTGTGATAAAGACCTATATAAGAACCTAGTATTATTATTATTAATTATTCATGGTGCTTAATTACAAAAACACAAACAAGTCTAACCACCCCTACAACAATTAACTACCAATTAATGTATACTAGAAGTTATGGGTATTTCTTCTACTGACTGTCTGGTTTTTAAGTCCATGGTTCTAGTACGATAGATTATGGCACTACATGTAGATTCCAAGCACCTGGCTTGTTCCTGTTAGGAAGCCACCCTTGTACATATTAATAGCCCATTAGCGATATTGTTCCCTGGTGCATCCAGTCAACAGTGACATGTTGAATTCGCCGCACCGTCCCAGACATCAACTTGACCTTCAGCTAACCCCTCTGGGTGAGGACGACAAAAAATAAATAAAAATGGTTGTGCAGAAATGGGTTTTTGATGGAAAGAACAGAGTCACGCCATATTTTGAAAGTTGATTGGTCTGATTCGTTTGTTGTCAGTGGGTATGAATTCCGACCCAAATCCAATGGTTGGAATGTTAATGTGAGCTGTGTTAGATGTGGTCTCACGAGGGAGCAATTGAAAGCGGTTTGTGATATATTCTTAGATTGATGGATCATTTGATCAATGGCCACATTTTGCAGGGTGGTCATATTTCAAAAGACGCACTGCACGTAGTAATTTCTTTTGTTTAAGGAATCAATTTGTTGTTGTTACACACTTGAAGAAGCTCAGTTGAATCTTGAGTGTAGTTCTTTTACAACTTCAAACATAACCTTTGAATTAGGGGAAGCTGTGTCATCCATAATAGTTTGACATTCCTAGGATGGGGGTACTTAAAAAGAAAAGCTAAAAACTGTGTCATCCTAAAAAGTTTGAAATTCTTAGGATGGGGGTACTTAAAAAAGAACACTTAAAACCATGTCACCCAAAAAAGTTTGAGATTCCGAGGGTGGGGAAACTGAACAGGGAAAAGTAAAAACTGTGTCACACAAAAAAGTTTGAAATTCCTATGAAATTCCGAAACTGAAACTGGGTCGTTGATTAAGAAAGGAAAAGAACCTTTACTCATCCAAAGGGAATTTCTCGGCTTAGACTGCTGTCTTTTGGAGAGAACACTGGACGTTAAATATCAGTTGTTGTCTTGTTGGGGTTAACTGTTGTACTGATTGTGTACAGGCCGTGTCAGGATTAATTTAAGTCATGAGTAAGGATCATTCGTCGGTTTCTTCCTTGATGAGAGATTTGCCAGTTATCCCTTGCGGGCAGGATAATCCCTGAGCTTTTTCTCTTTTTTTCATTCAAGAAAAAGGAAAAAAACTTGCAAAACAAAGAACCCAATCTCATCCACCAGTAGCCTTGTCTGAGCTGGTGTTAGATCTGTACTCACTGGATAACAAAAGCGTATTGTGACAGCGGCTCTCTTGATTGATCAGTGACGTAGTCGGGTGTGAAAAAAGGATTCGGGTCGGCGGATATTTTATCCATGTCGGGTGTCATATGGCCTGAATGGACACTTACAAGGTCGTCTCGACCGAGACAAAGATTGGAGTTTGATTGGGTAGTGGAGAGCATGACAGGATTATGTGATGACTATGAAGTACAGTCATGTAGGTTTTCTCCTGTTAGTGTGGGGGTGGGCTGACACTTTCAAACATCTTCAAGCATAGCAAATTTGCCTACTGTCCAAAAGATTCTCCTTTAAGTGGTGTGTGCATCTTTCATCTGGGGAAGCCAGCGCCAAAGCTCATCATCCCTTAGTGTGGAACTTGAAAGAGGACACTGTTTAAAGGGGTATTCTTGTAATAAAAAGAACATTTTATTTCAAGAAAAATATTTTATCACTCCCTAGACAATTTTTTCTATTGAGATTTCTGTAACTCACACAAGAAAAGTTATCTTGAAATAAGAATTGTTTTCGTATTTTAAGAACACCATTTTTAGCAGTGGAAATATCTTTGATCCAAAGAAGAGCTCTCTATCAATGTCATTCTCACTTTCTTAAACCATCAAAAGGAAATATTTGTTACAGCTTTTTGTCATTTTTTTCTTTTCAAACTGAGAGTTCTCAGAGGGACAACCTCGCACTAGAGAAGGAGTTTATTGTTTCAAGTTGAAGTAGGGTAATTAAATACAAGGTGTTACTGTTCACCCTCATGGAAGAAAACTTGAAATTTTTGTTGTTGTAAGGGAGCTGTGATAGGGGGAAAACTTGCACCACAGGAAATCATAAATTGTCTCCTAAGACACGTTTTAATAAACACAAGCAGAGACACATCACAGGTGTGATTGGACCCTCTGACACCCAACTCCACATATTACACTGTGATTTTCCCACCTTGGGGTTGACCCACCCTGTGACCTGCGGTGACCCCTGACCTCTGAATGGTAGGGGGATGATCCATAGGCACGGCTGTCATACTGCCTGAATAGTACAGTTCTGTCGGTAGTCATAACACACAATAGGCAATCGCTTTGTATTACTCTTATTACAGGCAAATTGTTCCCAGTGAAGATTTGTTTTCGCTCATGATGCTCACCAAGACTTTGCTTTCTTGTCAGGTAGATTTGTCAAAAAGTGATTGTGTACTGTCCTGCTTTGTTTATTCCCTGATGACGATAATTGCGTTACACCAGGGAGAGATTTCACTTTTGTTAATCTTTTTATGATTTATTTGCTTATTTGCTTAACTGAATTTGGGACCCGTACCTTTCAGACAATGTACATGTAATTAAGTAGAGAATTTCTTTTCCACAATTTAAGGGTTTCCATTGAGCTGGACATAACTTTTCTGTTAAAAATGGAAAAACTTCTATTCTCCAGGCTTTTGAGCTGATATATTTTCTCTTTCTGGTATCAGAAGGTTCTGTTTCACTTGGTTTACTTGTAATTGAAGGTTTGGTAATAAGTTTGTAAACCTTGCCCGATATGTTCACATGTAACACGCTGGTTTCCTCTTGTACAGAAGCACCCTTCCCAACCTGATATCCTCAAAAGAATTCATGAGATTGAAGACACAATAGGAAGGGAATCACCATGCAAAATGTAGAGCGCCAAATGTTAGGTTGCCCCTGATTCCAATCTGTGATCAGTCCGTCTCTATGTAGGGTGGGGGGGGGGGGGGGGATAGCGGGAGAGGTCTTACTACAACCCAAACAAATCATTGTCTTGGATTCAGTCACAGATTCTCATCCGTGATTTAATCTAAAGGATTTGGGGCGTTACAGATCTGGATTACCGGCAACAGGTACTCCAAATTCCACAACTGTCACGGACAGAGGAAGTCTGGATCATGTTTTATACAAATTGTTCTGTGGCGTTTATTTTTTGTCCCTTTTTTTTTCAATGGAAGGGTGAAAGTATGAGGACGCATTCATTCATTTATTCCACACACGTGCACATTCTTTTCTTTTTTGTCAAGATGGAATGTTTGACCAGTGTGGGGTAGGTACCCTCTGGGGCTGAGTGTGGTCTTTCTTATGAAAGGGGAAAGATGGAGGTTGCTATATGCCCTTTGCAGGGTCAGCATTTTGCTTGTATAACTTCAAATTGGGGACAGCAGTGAATAGAGGCATTATGTAACTCCGTATTGTCATGGTAAAGTGAATTGTGATGACACTTTTATCCAAACAGATACATAAATACAATACAAATGAAGCATGAAGTTGAGGCTCTACACGCATATGGCGGATTCATACAAAAAAGCAAATAGTGCTGCATCATTTTATGAGTATACAATGTATACAATTCTAAAAGAGCAGCTTTTAATAAAAAAAAAACAGCAACATGTGACTTTTGCTGAAATTCATTTAAAATGTTTTCAACCAATTAAGGAAGTTGAGTTCACATTTGAGAGTGAACAGATTTTAATTTTAACACAAAATTATCATTTGGAATACTTTTCTCAGGTGCTTTTCAGAAAGATTTGCAAAAAAGCCTTATGAAGTCATCAATAAATGTCAAGTCATTTTTGGGAACTTTGTTGTGTATAGCTGATTTGTTGCAATAACAAAGCACATCCCATATAGGACGCCAATGTCATTTTGGCGCATGCCGTCAACTGCAAATATTTATCTTGAGGTTGGGGCCTAATTTTTTGACCGATAATTGTGAGGAATTAAGAAGTGTAAAAATATCAATGTGTGGGGCCGTATTTCATGGAGCTTAAAATTTGCGAATCATAAAAAATTTGGTAAATAAGGCAAAGAACCAGTCTGTACGAAAGTTCTTCCTCTGGACTTTAGTTTGAATATCTTGGTTTCTGTTGTTTGTTGCCTGAAAATCAAAGTCTTCATAGCTGCATGTAAACATAGTGATATCATGACACAGTCTTGGGTAACATCAACAGTGCAATTATCCATTTATCCTTGAATGTGATCCATTATTGATACAGTCACTAAGGGGCCATTCAAAGTTGTCAACATTTCCATGGTCATGTAATGAGTATAAGGGTGGGGAGGGGGGGGGGGGGGCGACCATGTAGGCCTACAACTTTAAAAGGTGTATCAAATGTTGATGTTTGATTAATGTGCATCAATTTTGCAAGAAACATTAGTACTACTTTGGGGGAAGGGAGGGGGTCTTCAAAAGCAGTACTCTTTACCAACCTGAAAAATGTTGAAAGCTTTGGATGGTCCTTAAGATTAGAAACAATAAATTGGTAATTCTTTGGGTTTCTGGTTTTGTTTTTACCTCCACCAAGTCTTTGAACTGGCCTGGATATCTATCACCACAACCCTGGCCTGAATTCTTCAGGTTGTCCTGTGTTTATAAACAAACACAAGAAATAAACAAATACCAGTTGGATGTTTACTGATCAGTAACAATGCTGCATTCTTCTTCAAACTGGTTATGTTTACCATCTGTATGATAGAGGGTCTGAGAAGACGTGATTGTCACATCTTTAGCTGTAGGGAATGTACCTTGAGTTGATCCCATCACTGTCTGTCTTGTCTGGAGACAGGCACAGAGTGTAGGAGAGGCTGGGACTTGACCCTCCCAGTGCCAGCGCCTTGAGGTACTTCAAAAAGTTGAAATGCCTACAAGAGGTTCTTTTCACAACTGTTAGGTATTGCTGTGTGAGAAAAACAACCTGACAACATGATTTTTACTAGGACAAGGTCTTTATTAAGTAGTACTAGTCCTTCTTAATTTAGTACCCCCTCAACAGAACTTAACATCTACTGGAGTGGCCCAGTCAATTCTTGAAAATAAAAATGCGAGACAGGATCCGTTGTATCAAAGCACTCTTGGAGATCGAGAGGATACGGTGTACTTGAAATAACTGCCTACTGAAGAGACTTTGTTTCTAAGAGGCTTCGTTTCCAAGAAAACATGCCGTAATCATCACAAAACATGAAGGCCTTGCCATGTGTTTGGGAAGTTCCGTGGTGATATCGACATTGGACCCTTGTTCGTACTTCACACTGTGAGCTCGTCCCGAAATGCTGTTTAGTTTTTAACACAAAACCTAATGAATGTTGTCGATTTTTATTATCTTTTTTGCAGAGGTTTAAAATTCTTGCAAACAGAAGGAGATCGGCACCTACCACAGTCATCAGAACTGCATTCACTGGTGGGAAGAAATTGTAAGTAGTGCCCCCTTTAAATCCTTTTCTTTCTACTCTATCAAACCATATGAGAAATTCTAGGACTTTATCTGAATTCAGACTGTTTAAAACATAAAAAATGCTGTGTTTTTCTCCATACAAAATAAGTTATACTCTTTGAACTACTTCTCTAGTGCTGTGATACTGTTCCCAAAAGCACCTAGGAGTCTATAACTCCAAGGGTTATCCTAAGCTGGAACCACCATCACTTTAATGTACCTCCTGAGATCAGGATCACAACTTCAGACTATTTTGTTGTCAGCAACGACTCCCATTTGCAAACCAAACTCCAAAGCCTGTCTTTTCCCTTTTTCTCCATCATTCACATTTTCACTTTAAGGCTTAGTGTCTGTCTTTCGATCGCTTCTAACTTTTATTCCTTGGCTGGTCGCCAAAGAAAGAAAATCTGCCCGTACTACTGCTGACGCCAAGACCCTCACTGCAGGCATGTCGAGAATTGAAACAGAATCGGACAAATTGGAGAGGATGGAAAGAGAGAAAGAGAAGAGAAAGGAAAAAAAGCAACAAGACGCAACCCCAATAACCCCGAATATGATTCTACATTTCCTTGACAGTTGACACTGGAAGTCAAAGTGGCTTTGTCGCTGTGAGGTCGGTCAGTTCCCTTGGCATACCAGTGGGGTACCAATCAACGGTGTGTCACATTGGATTATCCTACCTAGTTCACTGTTCTTTCGTTCTCAACGATCCGTTTATAAATATAGGCTCTCTTCAGATCGATCAGAATTCCTCCTCCTCCTGAAACTCGGCCAACTATTACAGTGTGAAACTTTCCTTCTTTTTTGTTTTCACTCTGACTCTCTCTGTGTCTTTGGTCTTTGTTATTTATAGTTTTTATTGAACGCACTGACATTGTGGAAAAGTCTCCTCTTCATGGTTTACCAGTGGGGGAAAAAGGCTGTTAAAAACTACTGACCAACCAAAATGACCTGTTATATAAATGCAAAAATTTGTAGTGGCCGCACTTCATTTTTTTAACCTGCTAAAACTTTCTTTTTTAAAATAATTATTAATGGTTTATTAAAAACATTCAAACTTCGCAACCAAAGGCTGAATTGTGTTTAAAAAACAGAGTTTTATAAAAAAAGATAAAAAACATTGTACCAGGTATTCTATATAAAAAAATCTGGACACAGGACTGTTGTTTCATTTTGACACGACAAACACATTTCTTAATCATCTTCTTTTCTCTCTGAATTTATCCTTTAAAAAAGGCTGAGGTGGTTTAATCGAAAAGAGTATTTTTAAGATGGTTGATATCATAAAACAGTTAGGCCTAATGTTTAGATGATTGAAAACCCACATGAAGTTTTTGAAAAATACTTTCATATTTGAAAAAAAAAAAAGTTTTTTTCTGCTCTCTGAGCAAGCCATAGCGTTAGTCATAACGTGTCCTGTAAAGGCTATAGCATGTTTGGAAAAACTACTTCAAATTTCCCATTCCATTTTTATTTTATTACAGAGAATATCTTTTTAATGACCATTAAAAAGATTTCATTAGTTGATGTGTCTGGGTGAAATTGGTCGTTACTGTCTTTCTCTGTGTTGTTGAACTTTGACATCATATCACAAACCAAAGCTATTATGTGTTTTCCTTTTGATAAGTTATCCAGATTGTTGCTTAATCGGTCGCTTTGATATTTTGCAAGTTTTTGTTGTCCCAAGAGGGACATGTTTTCACAACCAAGAAGTACAACCTGAGTGAAAGAAACAAAACATTCCAATTGAAATACCTAAGTTCTTTTCACTTTTCAGCAAATATTTGAAGGTGTTTTGTTTCCAGCATCAAAAGGAGTCTGTCTGAGGATATGAATGTTTGAACAGTTTCCCTCAATGGCTATATACATACTCTTTTTCTTGCTGTGTCATTTGGCTTCATACACTTCAGCACAAGAGGGCGCTAGTCCAAAAAAGAAAAATATATTCTGTGCCGTTGATAAATAACTGTTTGTAGCTCTGGCTGTAGCTGTGTTTCAATTGGTATTTTAGTTTTCTATTTGTTAAGATTAAGCATGTTAAGGGAGCATCTCGAGTCCGGGGCCCCTTTTCAAAGAGCTGCTTTGCGGGAAATAATGCTTAGCTTATAAAAGAGAGCCTTTCACAAATGGTGTTCATTGCTTGGTACTTTGGCTGGTAACTCGTTTCAGCAAAGCAAAATTGTTGGTGGCCTTGTGTACATTGAGATGTACTGTTAGGCAGAGATGCACTGAGTAAACCGCAGCACTCGTCAAAACCAAAGAATTTTAAGACACATGCCTCAGATATCATCCATGCCACATTGTTTCAAGGGGACATGTTCCACGCGCTGCAGAATGATTTTCTGAATGACACAAATTTGTGGGAAATATGTCACAACACAGTTAAATACACCGTTCAATAGAGCCAGAGGGGTGGGAATGCTGGTTGAATGTCAGTAGGAATTACCCCAAACATGGAGGGCTAACAATTTGAAATTTGAAGTTTGGTGTTTGTTTTGTGTGTTTTTTTTTTTCCAATAGAGGGATAAGCTCCTGGTTGGTTTCTCTTTGGGGAACAGAAGAATGTTACCCCCTATTAGAGGGAACTTGATATAGTTTCAGTGTTTTTGAAGGGCGGGGGTTTTGGACAATCATTTTGTGGTCAATGACATCAGCCACATGTCTTACATAGAAGAGGGCTGTATGGTGCCCAGTCTCATGCTTTTAGATCAATATTAAGCTAAAGGCTTACCACTAAAAGGTTACCAGCCCCAAAATTCTATGTCATAC
>JAUELU010000010.1:6736375-6750375 GCA_032357145.1 Evasterias troschelii
CTAAAATAATAAAAGACTTCATGCATGAAGCATTTTATTAGCATCTGAAAGCACACAAAATTGTGCAACAAGGGTGTCTTTTCTTTCTTTATTTGCTTGCAACTTTGATGACCGATTCAGTCCAAATTTTCACAGGTTTGTTATTTTGATGCATATGTTGGGATACACTGAGTGACAATACTGGTCTTTGATAACTACCAAACATGTTCAGTGCCTTTAAGTAAAAAGTGACCAACCAATGTTGAAATGTAGCCCACTTTTGTTTCTACTGCTGTTTCCTGTCTCTTGCTGTTCTTTGCATGAAATAGAATCATCGTTATCATGCCGGGTCCATCCTCTGTCGGATATAAACCTCTCAACATTTTCTTTTTCGTTATTTCCTTCCTGTATCATATTGAACTAGTACTGTGGGAATGAGTCTCCCACTTCAGCATGGCCTGACAGACAGCTCATGAAAACCATAAACCCTAAAGGTGGTGTGACTCTTCAACAAATATGCCCATAACAATGTACTACATGTAGTATCACTTAACAACTGCATGCTGCTTGCGTTTCCTGAACTGAATTGAATATCAAGGAAATTTAAGAAATAATGTTGAGAAGGAAATCCTTGAGTGACATCGTTAAACATGCTAATAGACTGTGTAAGTCTTGCATGGGTTCCCCACTACATGCTGTAATGTGTGAAGGATCAAAATCTTGCACTTTGATTGGCCTAAATAATTGAATGCAGGCAACTTTATTCTTGTCTTAGGGTCATGTCACATCAGGCAGTTTACAGGCAACCAGTTTACAGGCAACCAGTTTACAGGCAACCAGTTTACAGGCAATCTCCAGGAAGAATCAAATTCATGTTTAATTTATCTTGTTGATTTTCCTGGAGGTGGTGAGACACTGTCAGGAAAACGTATCTTGAGCTACTGAAATAATTCCCTTTGCATGCAATGAAGTTGGTTGCCTTCAAATTTCTTCTAAAAATTGTGGTACTGTATGTGACAAGGTCCTTAATATGGACTCATATACTCTAGTGTTTGGAACCCCTGTTGTTACATTTGTGTCCTTCATCTAGACACTTAACAACTTTCATTAAGGTGTGGGTTCGGATCCCAGTCACGGCAACTTGTGTCCATCAGCAAGACCTTTCCCAAAATCTACTTTGTACTTCAGTTGAGATGTCGGTTTCCAAGTCACCACAACAAGTGTCCTTCAGCAAACCGCTTACCCACAACTTCTTCGTACTCCAGATTATATGTGGGTTCGAATCCCAGTTACAGCAACTTGTGTCCTTTAGCGAGACACTTCATTTGTACTTCCAGCGAGATGTATTATCGTTTCTAACCTATTTAACTCTTTTAATTTCACAGAGCCGGTGGCACTCCGTCCTCCAGCGATCTACAGTCATTAGTGGCTGCAGCGGAAAGCAATGCTCAGAATAACAACAACCGTGTCTACGTGATGGAGGGGCCGATTCAGATGACCGGTGGTGTCCAGGTGCAGAGTAGATATGTCTTCCTCTTCAACGATGTTGTCATCATCGCCAAACCAAAGTAAGAGTAGCAAAGAAAAAGAATCCGAGGGGAACTTGTCAGTTCAACAACAACATTTAATTTTATAGCTGCTAGGACCATCCAAGATTTTCACAAAATGCTCAGGTCGCACAGAGAGAGCACTACTTTTGAAGCATCGGTTATTTAAACATCGGTGTAAGGTTAACAACCAAATCATATTCATTAATACATCAATTAGATTTGTTAATGTTGCTTCACATTTTGTCATCTTTACAGCAAATCATGCACAACGTTCCGTCTGAAGCAGCGAATCCGAGTCAGCGAGCTGTGGCTGGCCTCGTGCATCGACGATGTCATCGAGATCAACAAACAACCCGATAGGTCCTTTGTGATTGGCTGGCCAACGACCAATTGCGTCTGGACGTTCACTTCGGCGGAGGAGAAAGAAATCTGGTGGCAGAGTTTGAAAAAGTAAGAAAGATTTAACTGAGAGTTATCTTCAGTGTTCATTGAAAGTTTATATTTAGGTATAATATATAAACTGTTTAATTGGATCCCGAATGTTCTTGCACTTCCCCAAACTGTGTTTCTGCTGAAAAATGATGCGAGAAATTGTCTACAAATTTGTTTAACAATGTTTCCCTAAAACTTTCTACTTGATTGCATTTTTGTTTTGTATACTGGAGTCAGATTTAGTTAGACTCGTTTTATCTGGACAACCTGACTCCTCAACCCCCCCCCCCCCCCCCCTTAAAGAGAGAAGGATAAATATAGCAGCCACTACTGGTTATTTCTTCCATTCATAATTTGTAAAACAGTCACTTTTTTATTTTTAAAGCCATTTTTAGACAATTTAGCTTTCTACATGTAGAAGGGCATTGTTGTTGTTGTTGTTTTGTTTTTTTTGTTTTTTTTTTTTTTGGGGGGGGGGTTCTTCCGATAACCAAAAACCATCACCCTCGACTATAAGCAAGCAATGAGATCAAAACTCATTAGCCAATGATTAATTTGAACTTGACCAAAGTTTACATTCACACATAACTGGCCATTATTAACACCAGTCCTTATCAACAGTGTCAGGGCATCGCCCTCTCTCTCTCTCTCTCTCTCTCTCTCTCTGTATTCCTCTTGACCTTTGCTCAGTTTTTATTCCCCTTGGCGCTGTTAAAACACAGATGGTTATTAAATACCCACAATTTGCCGATGATTGATAGTTCCTGAGAGAGAGAGAGCTCTTTAATCAAAAGTATCCAGGGCGCTTAGCGAGGCAGTTTGATAACCATGTAACACTTGTCATAAAATGGCTAATAAATACTTGTGGTAAAATGTCAATTACAAGTGTAAGTGGGGCTTCAGTGCTTGGTAAATTAGCCGTTGCGTTTCGAGTTGTGGGGCTCTAGACTGAACCAGGGGTTATAAAATTGGTGTGTGAGGAATAAGTTGTATTTTCCTTTCTGTTGTTATCAGGTATTTTATTCTTTTCGGTGAGGTTTTTTAAACCCTGTGTGCATTAAAGTTCACAGTTCTTTCAAAAAAAGGGTTTCAAAATTGGTGTGTTAAAGAATGATTTTGTGTTTTCATTTCTGTTGTTACAGGGTATTTTTTCCCCGTTTTGACAAGGTTTTTCACCCTGCTCTGCATGGGCCCATGTGTTCACTCTCACTTAACACATGGTGCATTATACATTTGTACATTTTTCATTTGTATTATTACTATTCCATACAAAATGTTCTTCTAAATTCTTGTTCAGACTTGAAACTAATCGATCAATACTGTTTCAGGTTTTTAAATGTTAATAAAAAAGAAGGTGGGGGGGACTTGGTTGGAACAGCCATAAGGATTTCTATGGTTTTTAACTAAAACGATATTTCACTATACTCACAGCAAAACTAAACTTTTGAAGCTCTATGAAATTTATTTTAATATACAATTGTCCATTCAATTCTATTCATTTCTATTCACTAGTTGTTGATTATTACACGATCAACAAAAAATCATTCTGTGATTATGTCTTCAAGTTAGGTTGCAGTTTGAAAAGAAAACACCAAGTAACAGGGTAACTGTTTTCTTAGAGGCGGTACAAACAAACAAACAAACAAACAAACAAACAAACAAACAAACACAAGCCAAGGATGGGCAAGAGTAACAAAGTGCAATGTGGGCCGGCTGCTGTACACAGCTCTTAGCATTCCTGAAAGTGCCCATCTCTAAGCTGAACCAAAGCCCAGCAGTGGGGGGTGGTAGGGGGTAGTCTAAGGAATGGAATGTACATGTAGGGTTCTGACCACAATTTGCACCCTATACAATGGTCGCCTCAAGAGTCCTTGGATGTTCATCCCCTCACACCAAGGACAATTTTTTACAGCTTCATTATCTGTAATAAACTGTCACCTCACTACAACAGCCACATTTTATGGCTATTGTGAGTCCTGGTGGAGATTTAAGGGGAAAAATCTCTTAAATCTTCGGCATGTCTGTTTTTATAGGACCCTGGTGTTTGCATGGTTTTAAACAATTGGCAGCTGCAGGAAGGGGTATGCGGTCTGCAAATTGTTCACATTTTTCAGCAGATATTGTATAAATATTCTGGGGTTATTGTAGTCCTTGGAAGGTATAAAGAGGGCATTTGAAAACATTTTTTATTATTCATTCCAAACTTCTAGTGCTGTAAGGTTATTTTCCTCCAGATCTGTATTCAGTTTTGGGGTAATACAGGGAGAGTTTGATAACTAAAAAAACACTAGATTTGCTTTGGTTTTCTTTTCTCAACACTTCAAACTTCATTGTCTGTTCCTCAGGAATATTACTGCCCAGCGAGAGCAAGAAGAACCCAGGACAGTGAACATCAAAGTCCTAAACAGCGAACCTCAGAGCACTGGCTCAGTGCATAGCAAGACCCTCCAAGTTGGCAATACGGACACGGCCGACGACATGCTGAGGACGTGTCTACAGCAGTTCCACCTGGACAGCGCAGTCCCGGAGGACTATGGGCTGTGGGTGCAGTCAGGGAAGGATTCGGGCCAGTACCCTCTCATTGGTGAGTCAAGTCTTTTTGATGGTTTGGGTGAGGTAGCGTTCTCCCTTAAGAGTAGTCTGTTGGCAACCAGTTGAAACACCTGAGGACCAGTCAAAATTCACTCCAAGTGGTCATGCTGGCTAGTTCAGTGTTGAAGAGCATCCCTATTAAAGTATGGTATATGGACTACTGGCTTAACATGCTAACTGGTCTTGCTGGGTAGGCACTGAAGAAGTGTAGGGCAAATGCTGGGAGGTGCTGTAAAAGCTCCCAACCATCTAGCAATTTGCCAGTAAGTTCATCGACCATTCGGAACCATGCAGCTGCATGGTTTGTATATGGTGAAACAACTGTGCACATAGCCGTCTCTGCATTCATCGCACGACATCATAATCACATGTGGATTTTATTAAACAGTCAAACAGTAGGAGGGTTAATAGAGGCCCATAGTCAGAATGCACCCATTTCGAAACTGATCAGGGACCAATTTCATACGGCTGCTTAAGCAGGAAATATTGCTTAACAATCTTCTGCTGAAGGCAAAAAGGAGCAGGACACCAGTCATAAAATGTACACGTGACATGGTATTTTTGCTGGTATCGTTATTCTGGTAAACATAATTACTTTGTGCTTAGCCACTTTTTGTGCCTTAAGCAGCTCTGTGAAATTGGGCCCTGTATGTTGCTGGAAAGAATTTGAGTTATCGGTAGTCTTTTGAAAGATGTTTTTCTACATTATTTTTTTTTTACCCTTAAAAAAACATCTTCTTAAATATTTAGCTTTGAGTGTTTTTTGTCACCGTGGAATTAGTCATTATTTTAGTTCAATAATTCTATAATTTATTTAGGTCATGAGATCCCGTTTGCAATTAAGATGAGCCATCTCAACGAGGCGTTGTCCAAGAACAATAACTACGGAGACCTGCTACCTGGTGAGGATGATGGGATGGCGTCGGCCGCCATTGATGAGAGCACCCTCAAGCAGTTTAAATGTCAGTTCTTCCTGAGGAGGAAAGGCAACAGCCAATTGGGGATCAGTGTCGGTAAGGGAAAGAATAAAAAAGCAGTTTTATTGAAACAAATTCCTGTAGGGTGTCAAGGACTTTAAGAAAACAATGAACAACTCAAAAAGGGTTTGTAGACAACTTCTTGTGGTCAGAACATCGACTCCATTGAGGGAGTGCGTGTATTTCTTTCTTCTTCTTTTTTTTGGCCCTCAGAAAGTTGGCAAAAATGTTATTCAATTTAATTTGTTACATTTAATTCAATCAAGTTAGCTTGAAATCTGTGGCGTCTGCCAGTTTAAAAAAACACATGAAAGTTCACAAACACAATCTTTCTACCTGTGTGGAAGACAGACTCTTAATCAATATGTAATTTGTTTGAATTTGCAAGAAAAAAACAAAGGCTGTAGACCCATTGCATATAATGTCACAAGCCCAAATCAGTCACTGAGCTTAATGAAGAGCTATCATTGGCGGAGAGCTGTGCGCACCGCGTACACTGGTGCAAGTTTCCATGGTTTGACATCAAAGATGGCAGGGCAGTGCAAGGGGTCTATTAAACAAGGCACTTGTGGACACCAAATTTAAAAACGCAATGAATTGAGATATTAAGATTTTCCCGCCACTTATGTCCTTCTCGCAGATACCTTGGCGTTCCCATCAAGTAAGAGACTGAAGAAACAGCGCAAGACGCACTTCAAGCTCTCCTTCAAGAAGAGCACCGGCAAGGGGGACGCTGCGGATGTACTCTCACCTCCCCCCTCCCCAAACTCCAAGTAAGTCATATATGGTGGACTCAAATTTGTAAACACTTGTAAAGGTTCAAAGTCTTGTCAAAGGGGAAAATAATGAACTGTTCATGTTTAAATTTAGAACTGTTTTATTGTAAAATTGTATTTTTCTTTTTTTGTAAGACTGGTAAAGGATTTTAGTCTTGATAAAGGGGAAACTGTTGAACAGTTGTGTTTAAAGGTGGATCCGTTGTTTTGTGAAGTTGTATTTTCCTTTTTTGTGCAAACTTTGTGTTATATTTCTTCTTTATATTGTATTTCTGCCGCTTCAGTGGATTTTGATATGTATTTGATCTTGAAGCTGTTTTTGTGATGCATCTAGACATTTCCGCATGTACTGGGAACGCATGCGTTAGCCATAGATTGAGGTGTATTGTATGCTGGTCTTGTTAGCGACTAAACTCTGTAACTAACTAGACCAGCATGCACCTCATTCCGAGGCTAATGCATGCGTTCCTAGTATTTGCGAAGTTGTCTGTGGTAATTTTAAACAATTTTGAATGAATGAATGAACAACAGGTTGGACTAAGTATGTGCTATTGTTGTACTTGATTGTGTTATGTTACCCGATTCATTAGGAACAGGGTTGCATAGTGATTTCTTTCCCTGCCTTCCACCTCAGGCCAGAGCCTCATCTGTGGTCTGGGTTGACACTCCTTTACATGAATACATGCTTTCTCTCACTTCCGGTTTTCCTCAACCATCTATTTGTAAAACAGATTGTTTCTTGATTGTTTTGTCTTTGCAGGTTGTCTGTGGTTACTGTGCTTAGGCACTTTTTCAATTTCGTGAATAGAAATGCATACTAACACCATAGAAACTTATACAATTTTCATGAATTTTCTATTGTTTTCTTTAATTGATACTATTTGTGTAAATTTTGCAAATATTTGTGACTACTTGTTCCTGTATTTGTGCCTTTGTAGCTTTTTATTGTCTGGATTGCCTTTTAGCTAGTGAAAACTTTACTTTTTTTAAAAAGTTTAATACTTGTTCTCTGTAATCCCATTTAAATTTGTTAGTCCTTTGTATGTTTTGTATAATTATGTGCTGCCTACAAATAAATAAAATAAATAAATAGATAAATAAATGAATGCTGATACATAAAATTGACTAATAATTCTTACTCCTCCCTTGCCCAGGTTATTTGGTATTCCACTCCCAGTCCTCTGCCCGGAAGGCAACCTCCCCAAGCCCATCACCGATCTCCTCACCACCCTCTACCACAACGGCCCCTACACCCCGGGTATCTTCCGCAAATCAGCCAACGCTCGCATCACCCGGGAGCTCAAGGCCAAGCTCTCTGCGGGAGAGCCTGTGGTGTTTGACGAGGTCCCTGTTCCGGTCTGTGCTGCCCTGCTCAAGGACTTCATGAGGAATATACCCAACAGCATCATGTACAATGTTGTATATGAGAACTGGGTCAACACTAACAATCTGGAGTTGGTCGAGGAGAGAGTCAACAGCATCAAATCGTAAGTCTCATCTTCCTCATTTTATTTTATTTTATTTTTTCACCCTTCTTTTTTTTTGGGGGGCGGGGGGGATTAACTTTGTTGTTCATGTGCTTCTTCTTTTCGTTTCACTGAAGCGTGATGGTTATAATTTTTATGGCAGTTTCCCATTTCTTTACACATTCCTTTGCGTTTTGATTGAACACTGCAAGGTATTTTGAGCTGTAAGGGTTGGGTAGTAGAGGGCAGACAACGCAGTGCTCCATAGTATGGTCTGCTTCTCCTTATTCACAGGTGGTTAGGCCAGTCTTGTAGCCATGTGCTGACAAAGACAAATATGAAAACTTTAAAATGTTCCTGGCTGTGGCTATGATATAGTTATCATGCCATAGCCCAAATCATTACCTCAATGTCTATTTTTCATTGAGGCTGGTAAGGCACCTTCTGAAAACTATTCCAGGATAAGTTGATGAAGAGTTTATCCACAAAGGGTAAACCATGGAGGATAAGTCTAGTGCCTAACCTGGACCTACCTTGTAGTTTTAAGTAAACACGAATCTCATGGTCTGTGGTTGGCTCATCTTGTAAACGATTTGCCGGGTCTTGTTGAAATACTTTCTCCTCAAACTTATCCATGATAAATTGGATGGCTTGGGGATATCTTAAGGTTTGACAAAAACAACTGTAGAGAAGTCTATCCACAATTTATTCTGTAAGAGCTTTAAGAAGGTGCCTAAGCTACATCAATAACAATCTTGAACCCAAATTGTCGTCAATCTGATGAAACTTCCTCTCTGATTCATCTCCCAGGATTCTGTCGGACATACCGAGCAGCAACCAGACCTTTCTGAGACATCTTTTCTGCATCATGTACCACATCAACGACCACATGGAGGAGAACAACATGAACTCCTACAACCAAGCTGTGTGCTGCTCACCGAGCATGCTGTGGGTCCCTTGCTCAAGCGACTCAATGGCCCAGGCAAGTAGAAGACTGAGGGGAGGGGGAGGCGATTGTGAGGGGGAGAGGGAGCAAGAGGATGTAGTGGCCAGTAGAAGTTTAGGCCCAGTGCCGTTTAACTGCAGAGCACAAAGCTTTTAGCAAGCAGTCTGCTGATTTTTCAGGCCGGACATTGGCCAATAGCACTCCGCATGATAAAAATAGACTGAAAGCTAATTATGAAGTAACAACAACTAGTAAACTTGCGGGTACAACCATGTGTAAATATCTTTTGGGAGGAGTGTTGGCTCTGAAAAGAGCTGGTGTGGGTACTTCTTATTTCCATCGTTATTTAAAAGCTAATTACCTGTAACTCAGACAATTGTGTCAAACTTCACAAACTCACGCAGGATGTCCAAGTTTTATGCCAATTCCTGTGTACTGACTAGAAATCTTGTATCTGTACTTATGCTTTATTTTGTTACACTTTACTATCCAGGTCCAGTCTACAGAGAAAGTCCCCCAAATTGTCCAGTTTATTGTTGACAACGTCCAGCAGATCTTCGGGGATGATGTGATTGATGTGTTTGGGGGTCCTCCCGTGAAGAGAGCAGAGCCAAACCGCCGTGATTCCGGCGACTCGGACAGTTTACAGGGGTCAGTTGAAACAGGAGGAATGAAACGTGACGATTCATCTTTGGACAGCATCGATCGAGAGATGTTTAGCAATGAAGGATGGCCGAGCAGTCTCCCGGTCATGTCGCAGTCAACCCTGAGCCGCGACTCTGGACTTACCTCCAGTGACAACCAGTTGTATCCTGAATCTGACACGACGGATACCACAGATTCTGGCGTGGATGCCAAGGATAAATCTGGCCGGAGCAACAGTCCGGGCTTCCCAACACCACCAGGATTGAAGCACACAAGGAGTGCCTCGTCTGTTGAGAAAGGGGACGGTGATTATGTGGACTCAAGGTACATGCAATCCAAACTGGCTCATGTCAGGAGGGTATCAGAGCCAAACGCCGGCATGACAGAGATTGGAAAACGCTACGTCCTTACCAAATCACAATCTGCCACGAACTCAATGGATAACAGTCCCGATGGCTCGGATAATGAGGTTGAGTTGAGTGAAGAAACGGTCAAAATGATCCGAGAACTCAATGAGGAGTGTAGCTTCAATTTCCTCAGTGGTCTCCTACCCGATGAAGAATCCGTACCTGAAGGAGACGGATACTTGAAAGTGCTGGACAAGAGACGGCATGACTATCTCATGTCGCAGAAAAACCAACAGTCGGAATCCACAAAGCCTTCTCCCGGCTTACACCCACCAAGTACAGACAATACGGTTCATTCTAGTCCCTCGTCACCAACTGATAAGTCCTCACCCACTCAGAAACCAAAGCAGAGGAGGATCTCCATGCCTGCTAAGTTCTACAACCCTTTAACAGTTTTCCACAAGAAGTCCACCCCAAACAAACGTAGCACACCGTCAACGTCTTCCTCAGAGGCCCTCTCCTCCAGCTCCTCTGAGAGAATCTACCCAGCCCATGGCGTTGCTGTCAATGATCCACGGGGAAAACCTAATGACCATCCAAATGAAAGGAACCGTTCACGATCCGGCGACGGCGCATCTCCAAGCGTTTCACATCAGCGCACGCGTCGTCCTCGCATCTCTTCAACGCGGCAGCCGGGGAAACTATCTCCCGGTCCTCACCGTCGAGGTGTCACCTACCCGGAAACTACTTCACCACCGCGGGAGTTTTTCCCGCGGGATGCTACGCACCTCTCTTTACCCCGAAGTGCAATCACAGACACTCAGAGAGGGTCACAAGAGCATCAGTCCACCGGCGTTCCACGGTCGTTAAGCGATGACCAACTCACTAACCTGTCTGATGACAAAGTGAGAGACTCCAGCAATATAAGCAAGACCCCAAGTCCGAGAAACTCTTCCCCCCTCGGTGACAGTCCACGACAATCCTCTCCGCCCTCTTATCAAGAGACAATGCATCGGCGGGCACGTCTTCAGCGTAAGACTCAATCGCTGGACATACAGGATATTCCTGTCTTTGAACGCGACGACTCAATACCACGGAGGAGGAAGACCGGGGTGCAGTCTTGTAGTGTCTCACGGTCGCAGCCTGTTTGTCGCTTACCAAGCTCTCCCTACTCCACATCTCCCCCTAAATCCTCTCCCGTCATGGAGAGCGGAGGAATAATCTTCCACATTTCGGACTCGGAGTCCAGCGATAATGAAACTGTTGACATTGAAAGTTTGCGTCTTTTCAGCTCAACCCTCAGCAGTATCCAATCAAAGCCATCCGCTAGTCAGGTCCGGCGGTCATCGAGTGACAGGTCCAGGAGAGCTGAAGGCCGGACTGAATCCTTTACCAATGCGATGACCAACAATGTTCAGAGGACACTAAGTGAAAAGCGTAAATCATCCACGGATAAGGCCCCCAAAACCCCATTGTTCTACGGTCAGGAAGCCACTCTGACAACACAGACCCCTCATATCCAGCCAAGCAGCAGCACCCCAAGGATGAAAGCTGTGAGATCCAAAGCTCAGTTCAGTCGCTCAAAAAGCATGGATGAGGAAAACCTCCGCTGGAAGGCGGCTCGAATCAACTCAGTCGACTCGGCCATCTCAACTGGCTCGGAGATGTCCCCCAGCAACAACCGCTCATCGGCAAACTTTTCTTTTCCATCCACAACAGAGCAGGGTCTATCACCGAAGGCCAAGAGCACAATGCAGGATTATTTCCTGAGTACGGACCCTGTGAATGGCATGGCCACATGTAAAGAGACGGAGCAAGCCGTCACAAAATCTCGGCAGGACTGGCGCTACTTTGCCGCAAAAGCCAAACGTCATTCTGTCGGCTTCTTGGATGAGTTGGACAATGTGGAATTCACTGAGGAATCATATGTTTAAAAGATTCTGTAAACAAAAAGAACGTCTTTTGAACCAACAATTTCAGTTTATCACCTCATTGGAATGAAACTCCAGCTAGCATTGACTTCATAAAATTGTAGTTCATTTATAAAGCCACCTAGTCGTCAGGCAAGACGAAATTGCTGTAAATACTGTAAATTCCCTGTACAAATAAATATTACAAATTGTACTGTTTACAATGTCAACTCATAACCAAATTACGTAAGACAATGTATTCAACTGTTTTCCTACTATAGTATTTTTTATTTGTAAACAAAATATGCATTGGAAATGTTTTTGTAAAGTCAATATTTTTGTACATAGTGGAGTACTTAAAACTAGGTTTTGTTTTAATAATTACAAACTTAATTTGTTGTTAACACAAAGTCACACAGGATAGTCTGTCTGACAACTGAGTTTGGGAGAAGCAAAACAATTTTATACGAAAATCAACTGAACTATTTACACCGTACCAAATGTTGATGTGTTAATTCATACCGGCCAGAAAGTGAGAGTCTGTGTTCGAATTAGCGACTATGGCTACAGTTAGATTGCAGAGTCATCGTGCATTGAAGTATTGGATGTCCTTAGCAACACCCTTAGCAACAGTCATAGCCAAAGCCAAAGCCGGCAATTCAGATACAGTCTCAGCCATTTTGCAAGATGGATTTGATTGATGTCTGGTACAACACCTTGTTCAGTCACTGAGTGAATGCTCAATTGGAATGCCACGGACTACATCCCGTGTTGCTATTTCACATGGTTTAGGTGCAAGCTTTTTTGAAAAACCCTTTTTTACTACCGAGCCACTTCCCAGGAAATCAAACCCCAGGAGATTCCTAGGGAGTTTTAACCCCATGTTCATTTCACATTTGATGCGACTATCCTGGGTGGGCGCAATACGCACCCAGTATGCCCACCCTGGGTTATTAACTCGCTTAACCTTACTCCCGAGCAGAGGTAGCCCAGATTCATAGGAAACGCCTATTTTGTGGGAGTTTTCCAGGGTTAGCAAGCTGAGAGAAGGTCAACCAAATTTTTCCAGGATTTTCCCAAAAACTTTTCCAAGTGTAAAAAAGGCTTGAGTTGCATAGGGGACGGCAACCACCCACACACCTTCCAATGAAATGTTTGGCACCAAGGATACAGGTCTTTGTTAATCTAGAGGTTTGCTACAATAAAGCTTGCCCCAAGCCGTGTGATGTAGCAACAAGTTCTTTCGTTAAGTCTGAGAGATTCAAAATGAGCATTTTATAGCAATCAAGCAAGTCAACATACCTGAAATTAAAATTGTTTTAAAAAAACCAAACATATTTGCTGAGCTACCTGCAGACATTCTTTCACACTTTACGTAAAAAGGTCCACATTTAATAAGTATTTTGTACAGCATTTATATGCAGAGATAGATCAGAAAGACCACTAGAGGGCGCCAGTCACACTTACAGTACAAATTAATCACAGTTAGCATTACTGTAGTGGCTCATTATGAAATAATTATACCACTATTTTGATACATTTATTGTATGATTTTAGTACAGCTTTTACCCTGTTGGTAAGTCGCTGCTTCATACGCATGGTATTTGCTGAACGCCCAAAGTGTTCACTACTTCCAGCTCCAAAACTGGCAGGCGTTTGTGGATATAGTTGTACCCCAAATCACCCATTTCATTTGACAGAATTTTTGAATTCTGAAAAGACTTTAGTCTTTGAAGAACGTGTAAAAGCCAAGTCAAATAATTAAACATTTCTTGCATCAATCGTCAAAGACAAACAAGAGCAATCGGCCCCTATTGGTCTCTGGTAATCAGTGGTGTCAGCATGTGGGCACTGGGCATGGCTTATAGTGGAAGTAATGCAAGATCACCAATGTTCATTCAAAAACTTATTATAAACGTAAACTAGGTGGAACTTAAACAAAATAATGTTATATTTTGGTGGCTTCAGGAAACCCATTTCAAAGTGGACCTCTGTACAGATGTGCCATCAATTGTTTTGTTCATTCAAAATGTGGAAAAATATTAGGAAAGAAACTGAAATATGGGTGTTTGTTTGGGGTAGAAACTGGAAGCAACTTGACATGATTCTTGTTGATTTACTGCAGATGTCAGCTGTTTGTTTTTTCTAAATGATGAGGTTTTTCTATCACAGTAATTCCATTGTGGGTTTTTCTTTTTCACTGATAATCCCATTCAAACCAGTGTTAGTAAATACAGGGCAAGAGGGGAAAGTAGTCCGGTGCTTTGTTTGTGGAATGCAACTTAGCACTAGCATTGTCATTGGGGAACAGACAAAGATGGTGAATGATGGTCGGATTTCATGAAGCTGCTGAACACCATGACTTTTAACACCATGACTT
>JAUELU010000010.1:6844148-6854992 GCA_032357145.1 Evasterias troschelii
TTGTAAAAGTAATGCAGATTTTAGTATGCTATCGGAAAGAGACAAATTTATTTTTTTAATGACCTCTCAGGAAAAGGACATTGTATTTTGCTTAGCCAAGTATATTTGCATGTCTGCTAAGTTAAAGGTAATCAATGTTTAAAATAATTAGTCTAACAGGGATGCTTATGCTAACTCCTCCGTCATGATATAAACTGCAATTTGTATTTTTAAATTGTTGCTGTAACCCTTCCCCACACATTGAAAAATCCCCCATGTGTACTGCAACACGGATAGACGCGGCACAGTGCCAAGCTAGCGCGGCGTTCATTGGCTGGCTCTCCGCTCTGCTGAGCTCGTGACGTCATGGGCAAATGCTTAAGCAAACCCGCACGCACCGTGCGTGCAGCTCGGAGCTCCACGCACGCACGTAGGCTGGTCGTGGGCGTAACTATGACAACTTCGCTGCTGAGCAGCTAACACCTGCTGCTGACCTTTTCTCGCTTATCTCTCTGGGTTACACAAGAATGCATAATTATGCAGGCCTTGTTGCAAGGTCAGAAGGCTCAGTACAATACGTTGTACACGTTGTATGGTGGTATGTGTTCTGCATCTGTGTGATGTGTGAAAATTTAAGTTGGTGGACGTTTTAATGCAAGGATGCAAGACAACAGGTCCAATGTAAAAACGAAGCAGGCACTACCATATATTGTGCTTCCCATGCTGATAATTCTGTCAAAGCTAACTAACGATTATTTCTAATTCCCAAGCATTTCTTAGGAATACCTTTAATAGTTTTAAGTATTAATTTTAGGCTTATAATCATTTCGTTTCGATGAAAGACTTGTTAAAGGAATACACCATATACATAAACTGACAAACCTGTAGAAGTTTGAGATCGATCGACCGTCTGGGTCCTGAGAAAATAGTGAAAAACCGATTACACATTGCATGAAATCATCGATGAATGAAACGCTCACTGAGCGATTAACTCCATTTGGAAAATTAGTTTCATTTATTTCGCATCAAATATGGAATTTCAGACAGAAATATTTCTAGGGATGTGTTTTACTAACTATCATCATCATTAGACCGTGTAAGTTTTATGTAAATCTGTGATGAAAAGTATATTTTACGAGTTTTTTTCTTACCAATTCTGTAACCTCCCTTTAACTATTAATTATCCAGCGTCTCCAATCATGCTTTAACCTTTCATCCGTCTTGTTTACCATTATATTGAGCCTTTTTATGTTTCATGAGCATGGATGTGAATAAAAACACTCAGACATCGAATGTAGATTTTACTTGGTCAAATTATTTTGTTCAAAAAGGGACTGAATTTTTATCCAGCAATAGACGCGTGTAGTACCCCCCCCCCCCCCCCCCCTCAAAGAAAAGAATTGTATATTAGGCCCCTATAAGGGAAGAAAATTCATGTTAAAATGTCACTCTTAAGTGCGCAAATTCGTGCGCTATATCATGACGGCACTGTGGAACATCGCAAATGAATGATGAAAGAAAATCTCCATATCTCTTTGGTGTACATTTCTTAAGTATTATTGTTCAGTTCAAGTAAGTTCGTGGAGGAGGTACCTGTTAAATTGTCTATTGTTTCAATATTGTATTGTGCGCCCCTTTCACCACCCTTTTCATTCATCCGCGCTGTTGCTGCATGATTGATATTGGCGAATAATTGTTTTCAAAATTGTTTATCCCTTTACTGAAAAATCAACTCTAAATTAACCTACCAGTGAATGTGACTAAATTTTCCAAATCAAAAGGTAAGTTGAGTGTAATATCAACTCTTCATGGTTTAATTTTGGCGGTTGCAATCATCATCAACCCGCAGTAGTACGAACTTGTTAATTGATTGGCCTTTCTCTCGGCTTACCTTTTCGGCCCCCCGTCTTCTTCTGCGGTGGATCGCAGCGGGAAAACAGTTTATTAACTAGCACTCTTATCATTTGGCTAATCTGAATAAACTTGATCGTTGAAACTCACACGGTCACATATAATGGGCCCAAGAGTAACATTTAAGTCATCGCCATTTCATGATCATGGCTGACCATGGCCAGTACGAAGATTTTGACTACATTCTCCTTAAAGCCGCTAAAGACAACAAACGAAAGGTTACAAGAAAACGAACTCAACTAGAAATGAAGCTTGGCGAAAATTACCCAGCAGAAGGTCACTGCTCAATAACCAGTTCGTCATCAAAAGAAAATTGTTATCGTGTCTTGACCTTTGGTGGAGCGCGAAGGAAAGAGGAGAGAACATGGCAGGACGGAGCAGAAATAACAGAGTTTATCATTTCAGTCGACGATGAGGATGTGTCCATTAGCTCCATTACAACTTGCAGGACGAAAGGTAAAAATAAACATAATATACAGCTTTGGAAAGGATAAAACATTCATATTAGAACAAAGTACTTAACAAAAGAATTTTTCTTAAAATTACTCATATTCGAGAAAACTGTAATCTCAAAACATTCAAGAAAGAAAAACCCAAATGCAATGGATAGTTTCGGTAAACAAATCCCTTTTATTCAGATGGCGGCCATCAAATATTTTGATGTTTGCCCTACCTTAAATCGGTCTGCATTATGGTACCTCCGAAATTTCACAATTTCAGTGAAAGTGGATCTCGTCCAAAAAAGTTATAAATAAATAAATAAATAAATACAAAACTAGACAAAACAGAAACCGTTGTTCATTGCGATCGAATGCGTTTCAACACATTGTTTTTTTTTAAAGATGCGCAGATCATAATGTTCAAAACGGTCTGCAATCAAGCCGTGCCCGGCTGAATTTGGTGCCTCAAAATATGGGAGCATCACTTCAAGCCATACTTGATCATGAACTAAAAACTAGGAAGATTCCAGTCGACCAGTGAGTTGGGTGATTCGGGTTATCATGTTACAGTCCCCCACAACTTTTAAACATAAACACAAAAGAACTATTTATTTGCCGGACGCGAAAGCACGTCAAAAATCAGACACCTTTTTTGGCTATAATTTAAGGCTAATTCCTCAAAAGCTCATGTGATATAATGTCAAAGACATTTCTTTGTTGACTGTTTGATTTTATTCAATGATCAATAGTCATTTGTTCATTTCCTAGGAGGTAGTCTTCCACCGCTCCACGGTGCTGCAATTATAGATCTCGGTACAAGACTAATCATGTGGGGAGGTCTCGATCTAAACGAGTACAGGTGTCAAGATGACTTACTGGTCATCGAAGAACAACATCAGAGAAGAGCATCATCATCAGCCCTGTTTCAGATAACGTATGTCGAAACTCTTTGTCGAAAGACACCGTCCAGACTAGAGCACGACAATCCACATCAAAGCGGTCCAGTTCCGTCAGGTAAATAATTGTCATGTGTCTACTCCTAGAGGCTGTCTATAGTTGTCATAATTTTACAGGTCGTATAAAATGTACTTTTGAAGACCCCATCCATCCCCAAGGCCAACATAGTACTTAACAACCTTTTTTATTTCAGGAGCAATTAACGTCTGCGGGCTGGTCCGTTTTTTCTTGTATTATCCAACCAAACTTGGTCTTATATTCCGAGATTAAGGTTCACAAATGGAAAATTGGTATGGACAACTCATGAGTTCTATGTACAAAATTTATTCCAAAATATACACTTAAAAAATAAAGAAAGTAGCAATCTTCTACCATCAGACTAGCTGTGAAGAAAAACAATGACATGCTAAGTGAAAGCTGACAATGATCATGATCTGTAATTTTTTGAATATATATGTCACCTCAACACATCATTTGTTTTCTTCTGTAGATATACAGAACTACTTAATGAATACATTGTAGCTGGTTGGCAGTGGTGGGTTAGCAGATAAAATATACAATTCTATAAAATGTACGTTAAGAACACATCTTTTTATCAAGCAATATACAAATAGAACAGCAAAAACAGGAAAGCATGCATTTGTATTTTATCAGTGCATGCATGCAGAGAGAGATTTCATTCAAAAATATTGGGAATGCAAATGAAGGTATTTAAAAAAAATAATAATAATTTGAAACAACATGCTATCTTTTGAGTGGCACTTTTTAATATGATACAAATCGTTCACTGGGCATGTCCAGCTTTTTTCATGACGTTGTATTTTTTTGGTCTGTTCTTTTTTACAGGAAGAACGGGTCACACGTTGACGAGAATTGCCGAAACTAATAAAGCTCTTCTGTTTGGAGGAATATGTATGGGACAGCGAGAAAAGGGCTTTGGGTCACGATTTTGCAAGAGCTGCAAGGATGGTAGGTTCTACATCCTGGATACAGAAACCTTCGAGTGGAAACATGTAAAGGTGCCTCTGATAACATCAAGGGCATATCACTCCACAACGTGCATTAACAAAGAATCAGAGTATATCCTAGCGTTGATTGGTGGAGTTGTTTTTGATGGAAACCAGCCCAGCCATCGGGAAGCACTGAGCGAAGTTGCTATCCTGACCATGGACAAACAATTTAATAATTGTACCTTACAAGAATTATCCCTAGCCCCCACTGCACCAAATACTCGGGACGTTTTTCTGTCATCCCATGCAACCGTTATGCACAACAATAGCATCATTGTAGTTGGAGGAATACAAATGACTTCGAGGGAAATACAAAATAAAGCACCAAAAGCTCTAGCAACAGCCTACCGGATTGACTTGCTCCCCAAGACAACTTCGGCACCTATTTTGTTTTGCACATATGGACATTCCGTTCACAACCTGAAATGTGACAATACTCTACTTGTACTTGGTGGCAGCTCACGACAGATTTCGTTGTTTACTGACAGAAGCTTTGAACCAGAACCCTGTGATTTTACACCATGTTCAATTGTATCATCTTCACAGCTAAACGACACAACATGGATTCAGTGCGACAAATGTAAAAAAAGGTACCATACACATTGTGTTAAACTTAATAAAGTTCCAGATGGGCAGTATTTTTGCTTAAGTTGCAAGAAATAGATAACAATTTGATGTTACAAGAACATAGTGTATAATCATAAGTGAATTAGTTAATAGAATATAAAGCACACATATCGGTCATTCCTTTGTTTGGCAGGTGAGACCCATCACAGAAACAATTTTTCTCTGGAATAGCTCATGAATTCATTATGGAACAATTACATCACATCAAAAGGCCATCCATGTCAGCAAATGACCTATTGTTTCATATGAAAAAACACATGAATGCTTTGTTCCAACTGATTTATACAATTTTTAGGGTGTAACATAAAATCATCAAAATGACCTATTGTATTGTATCTTTTCATTATTAATTCACTTGTGAATAGTGTGATCTTGGTTTGATTTATGTAACACAAATTTGAAAATATTCCATGACTTAAATTGAAACATGGATGTTTGAGTAGTAACATGTGTATGTAATAATTATGCGTACATATTTTCTTTGTACAAATGTATCTTTGTTCTATTTTCAACTATGAGGTGTTCTGAACCCATAACATTTCACACATTGCTCAAAAGATTCTAAAGGTCATGATCCTCTCCATTGAAATCAGGCAAGTCTAAAGGAAATATTTATGGTCATGTGAACGATATCAAAGTACAAACATAGTTAAAAAAAATTGAAATCAGTCATAAAATGTACATGTTTTAGGTTGTCTAAATCTTGATTTTCTTGCTGTAGGATTACATAAATTTGTCAAAAATTGGTCTACGATTGAAATAACAACACTTTTTGAACTGAATTTGTGTGCTAGTCATGTGTCATGTTTTAAAATGAGTTTTTCTCAAGAATCGTTTCCAGTTCAGGTAAGACAATTGTTTGCAGTAATTTAATCAGTTACTGAAAAAGGGTATACTTGTACTTGATTATAATAATTCAGAAACTTAAATGCTTGGTAAGCAGTGCATATTGTCTGACTATTTATTGTTGCATCACCAAACTTTGATTTGCATTTGCTTTCATGTGAAGTATGAACCGGGCTTAAAAGGCTAATACAAACAAAAAGTTAAACGTATGGAGCATGCCTGATGCCTAAGTTTTATCAAATGAACAAATGAAAAATAACCCAAACATTTAATTGTGACAACTTCTTGCATTATGCCCGAGCTCGTTGCAGTTAGAACACTGGTACTTCCTTGTCTTTACACGGCTAATTCTACGTAGTTTGGGGCTAGTATACAACCAGTGGTACCAAATGATGTCTTTAAGAGATTGAGATTCATCTGTCTTCCTAGAAAAGTGTCCACGTAGCTCCCTAAATAACTTGTTGGCTGCCTCATTGCCTTCACCACTGATGCTACCAACAGTTCCAGGTCCCTCCGGATCTTCGATGATTTCCTGGACATGTTCGATGATCTTGTGTAAGTAGTTAGGCCACCCTACATAAACAAAGTTGCTCAGCAGAAGACGGCCCATTTTCACTGCTTGTTCTTTGTAGATGCTCACATCCTCTTTGTTTTTAGGTGTGCAGAACGGTATACTTTACGAAGAAAAACAAAAATTTTCAAAATTTCCTTCAAGTTCTCCTTCCTTTCTTCATCTGGAAGAAGAAAAAGGAAACAGTCAACCTTCTTAGAGTCGAACAGGTCACAGGCAAAGTTGCCTGGCATCATTAATTTGGGCACCAAGCCAATTGCTTCTGTGACATGGTCATTGAAACGCTTCTCAGCATCATCAAACATAGGTTTGATGTCTCTTGTAATGTCCCAGCTTTGGCAGCAGGCAATTTCACAGATTATGACTTTTTTGAAGAAGTTACCCAAATTAATGTCAGCATGAGTTGCATCAATGAGCTTGTGTTTGGGGTCAGACCTTAAAATTGGATGAGACTTTACACCCCTGGCAACTTCTGACAGTTCAGCAGCTGAAATGTTATCTGGGTTGACCTGGAGGTATTGGGCAGTGGCTTTAGTTTCTTCGTAGCTTCGTGACATGCAGAAGCTGCCCAATTCACTCTTTGCCGTCTCTTTCAATGCATGGCACAAAGTACACACATACTTTGAGCCACTCCCCTGCAAACCGCCGTCTGCCCGATCCAATTTTTCATCAATCATACTGTTGAAGAATTTCAGCTTATGCCTCCTCCATACAGAGTCGCCATTAACTGATAGCTCTTTTCCGCGGAGCACATCCCGATCATGCTCCATGCTTTCAAGGAGTACAACAGCTGAAGATCTATTATTTTCATTCCCTATACCCTCAACGAGGGGCCGAGTGATGAATGTTGAATTTGGTGCCTCGGGTTCATATACTGTCACCATCTCCCCATCCTTTTCGACTACACACTTGATAACAGCAAACGCTGCCCGGAAGGCCTTGTCTGGCAAAAGGCGATCTCTTGCTGCCTTGATTATGGATACGTCTCCCATCCCATCTGCCCCATCCTTCACAGTTGTTAGGATACAATGATCTCCTTCGGGGTCCAGTCCTGCCTTGCTCATGCCCACAGCAATTTCTTGATCCAACTCCTCCAGAGTCTTGGCAAGAGCATGAGAGTAGGACCAAGACATAGCTTTCATGTTAGGGATAGGGGTTTCAATACCAGAGAAGTCATACTCATTAAGATCCACTGGGTCAAACGAAAGTTCGCCAAACTCAACATGCGCTTGACCAGCCTTGACCGGGGTATGGTGGATGATGTCCTCTCCTCCCTCCAACCTAAACCGGACACTGCCCGGCATAAAGGTTTTCTCCAGTTCGGTGAGGACATGTGGGGGCTTGAGGATGTTAACTCCTTTGGCCTTCAGCCTTTGGTACTGGGCCTGGTAGTGTGCCTTTGAAGTCTGTGTTATTGCTAGGCAATGTACTGCAGACAGGTGTACGGTTTCCTGCTTCCAGGATGTTAAACCTAATGATGAAAATATTAACAAAAATATACAATATAATTTTTGTTTGTGATGGTACGGTAGTCTTTTCAATGAAACATTTGATAACAGAATCAAATTCTTTGGTACTGTTTCAAAGACCTTTTGTAAGGCACACTTGTGTTTAGCTTATCCATAAAACAAATTATTTTTCAAAAAGAAAAAGCATTTATTCGTTGATAGAATCATCCCAAATCAAACATAAAAAAGACCAAGGGAACACAACTTTTCAATTTTTATGTTTTAATTCTGTAGATATGCAATTGTCTTTCCAATGTGAAGATCAAAATATTTGTGCTTCAACATTTCCAATGAAATAAAGAGTAAATTCAATTTACCCTATAAAACAAAGAAAAAATAAGCACAGGAATGGATCAAAAAATAAAAATGTTAAGAAAAAAAAATATATATACCTCTTCATATCTTGAGTCACCAGACTCGTGAAGGTTGTCACTGAGCAGGAAGTAAAGAAGATCAAGCTGGTTCTCTTTCTGCCTATCAGAGAAGTCACTAATGAAGGTTGATGCCTCTTTCGTCCGCTTACGGGCATAATCCCTCCTGACATCCTTCAAACTGGCCTTCACACTCCATACCCGTTTCTTTCCTTGGGTTGCAGGGTCTGGAGCTGTATCTTTGAAAAGGGCCCTTGTGGCAGTAGAAAGGCTTGGTTGAGGGGGCGGCATTGATGCAGTTGAGCTGCCTGCTTGTTGCAGTTCTGGTGCACTGGTTGATGAGGACGGGCCAGCTGCTGCAAACTGGGGGCGAAGTAGTGACTTATGTGTTGCATGACTACTGCACACCCAACAAGAAGAAGTATGGGATTGGAACTTCTTGATATGTGGAAGCTTTCCTCCATACGACTTGCCATGCTGCATGGAACTATGTGATCGCTGCACCTGTTGTCTGCATAAAAACAGAAATGAAAGAAAGTATAAACACTGAAGACGAAACATGATTATGACTTCAATCATAAATTAAACTAAAGGAAAACAAGAAAAAAAACAGACTTGTACTTTGTAGGTGGTTATATTAACATTTATTAAAAAAATCATCACCTCGCTCATTTGCAGAACAACTCAGTATCACATTAAGAAAGTGATTTTACAGAAAAAAGGGTAACCAAACTTGTTTGCTGAATTACCAAGCCACATACGTCACTCGCAGTTCATTTAACCTCTTGATTTTGATTTCCAGTTGGCTGGCCAATGGCAAGCACCAAAAAAATATATATATATTAAGATTTGCCACAGTGTACATATTTGTAATAATCTAATCCTCATTTTAATGTTTTCACTGACAAACTACAGCACCCACAATAAAGCAAGAAGTACTTCAGGCTGGTTGCCTAACTAACCTTAACACAGAACCGTCAACTTCTCAACAGGATTTAAAATATATAAAAAATCACAAATTATTACCTGCATTTATTGCACATAAATGATGGATGGATGTCCACCTGGTCTTCATCTACATCAAGGTTGTACACAGCAAGAAGCTCTGCCTTGTACTTTGCTAAGCTGGACTTGTTTTTCGATGATGTGGTGATCTGCCCACAGATCCTACACATCAATGCAAGGGCATTGATGTGTTCCTCCATTTCCAACCTGCAACATAAATTGAAGGCAAATTATGTAATTACAGTATATTTTATGGGCGTCAAAAATAACTGGCTGTTAAATTTAACTTTACAAATTTCTAGCATTGAATGTTTACCAAGTCAGCTCACAGCCACACCATCTCACTGAAAATCATGTACCCAAACCTAATATCAGAGCAAGAAAACAATCGTCTAAAATCATGATGTTTTTACTCTTAATCGTTTTGATTCAACCTCTAGCTATTCCTACCTCCATGATTCAACAAGTATTGTTTTGTTATTGAAAATGTCATGTCATCGTGTTTTAACAACTAAATTTAACCAAACACCTTCACTTCTAATGTAAAAACTTGTATTTTAATTATCTGATTTGTGAATGCACTAGCTTGCATTGCATCTACACAGTTATTCACGATTTTCTATTTTTATTTATTTAGATAAAATACAAAAAATCAATGCCAAAAAATAAAACATGGGGGAAAAAAAAATCATCACCAAACCTATCAAATCACAGAAGAAATTTCTCCCAACGTTTGATAAAAAACAAAAAACAAAACAATCCTCAACAATCACAGGAGAAATTGCTCCCCACATTTGATATAACAGATAAATAGTTTCTATGTCAACGTATCATCACTTATTCAAATCTATTATTAGAACGTACGAATACGAATACTGTAAACAAACTCTTCATTCCCGCAGGTCAACAACCCGCCCGCGGTCAACACGTGCACGTAAGCACACCAAGTATGCACACCACGCATGCGAACTGTGCACACCATGTACGCACTTCAAAACCTCGCTCTAGTCTATGCGTAATCTCATGGCGCTCCCTCTATGCTCACCCCATGCATTAAATACACGTTGCCAATGAATCTTATGCGTATCACGGACACTTTGAGACAGCGGCACGGTTTCTCACTTAAAAAAACAATGAAAATATGACTTACCAGACTCCAAAATTCAGGTACGAATTTGCGAGTTGTTGACCTTCAGGTTGAAATCAAAAAAAATCTGTAAAAAATTGAAGTAACCGCCAAATCAGATGATTTTGGGATCGTTTTGAAGTGCTTGGACTACTCTGTCGAAAGGATGCAACAGAGAGGTCAGGACGCTTACCACGGCGCATGCACCGCAACTTTCATTCATAAAAATTGCCATAATTGGTGCGTAACTGTGACGTCATATAATGAGCTGTGTTGCGGCGCCCTCTCGTGGCCGCTTGTGCCAATTCATGTAGGATATTTTTCGCTGTGCCCCAGGGTAATGGGGTATGTTCCTTTTGGAATAAAACACTAATCAATCAATCAATCAATTAATATTTGAAATTTTGAACTTCTTGGGTAAAACTGCAGGTGTTTTGACAGTTTAAAAGTGCGTGTGCTATTGGGATTTTAAAGTTTGAGCAACGACGCACCC
>JAUELU010000010.1:6855092-6875401 GCA_032357145.1 Evasterias troschelii
AACAAGGGTGTTTTTTCTTTCTTTATTTTCTTGCAACTTCGATGACCGATTCAGCCCAAAATTTCACAAGTTTGTTATTTTATGCATGTGTTGGGATACACCGAGTGACAATACTGATCTTTGATAATTCAAAAAATATATAATAATTCAGTGCCTTAAAAGGCGTTACAGACCTTTCCTTTTTTTTTTTTTTTTTTTTTACTTAAAGTAAATTACACAAAACTACTACCATTTTATAATTAGGCCTACCTTTACTGAGTAGTCTACTTCTCTCATCCACGTCCATGTTTCTTGATCATCGGTAGACGTGAGAATGAAACGCCTCACGTGTTCGTCTGAGTCGTCTCGGCCTTGAATGATCAGACCGTAGATGTCCACAGTGCGGTCGAAATCCACTTGAAACCATGCCAAAGTAGACTTGATTCCACACCAGGAACCTGTTAGAACCGACAGTTTTGGTTAAATCTCTAGATGCTAAAAGCATCCTTGTCACACTCAGGTGACTTCAAAATTACCAACAGAAGCAGGAGCACAATCACAAAGAACCACAGAATCCTGGACAGTAATATTTTACTGACGTAAAATGTACTGTAACTATAGGAAGGAAAGTTAGGAAAACCAAAATGTTTTTTAGATCATGATGTGACTGTTGGTGCCTAACCCCCAAAACAGACACAATTTTTTCGGTTAAAGTTTGTCAACCCTATGGAGTAAAAATTGCCAAGGTGGTTGACTAACACTGCTGTTTTCTTTTTTGCAACTAATATTTTTATGAAAGTTTGAATATTATCTAGCGAAATATTATCACATTAATTAAATTATATGGTTGGTTTGTTTCCGGTTCTTCGTGACAAAAGGTGTACTTACGATGGCTGTTCAACCTAGCTAGTGTTGGTCCGTAGTTTGCGTAGTCGTCGTTCAAGACGTTTTTTGCAGTAATCTGATGGTCGGCTATGGCGCCACTTTCCATACCGAGGCGGGTGATGTTGCAAACTGCTTCAAAAATATTGAGAAAACAACCAATAATAGTAATGAAACAAAAAGCAAAAGGAAATTTTTCCGAAGACACTGCTGTATGTTTTGAGTCATGAACGCTGCTCTGGACGTGATGTTTACGCTTTTTATTTTGTCAAGAAATATTGATGGCAGAATCCCTGCTCGTCCTCTCACGTTAAGTTACATAAGATGAACGTTTTCAAAAACCACAACATTATAATTTTTCCACCTGATGTTAATAAAGCTATGTTAAATAACCCGATATATAGACGTACAATAAAAGCATTTGGTCCGAACTTTAATGTAAAATGACCAAGTTGATTTCCCTAAAAATGGAAAGTGATTCTTGAGTTCATTTATGTCAGTAAGCAATGAATTTCTTACAAACCTGTGATTTTGACTAGGAATTTACAGTTTCCAGGGTTGCCATCAGTATCCCACGCAGTACACGTTACCTCGGTGGTACCCGCTTTGAAGGAGTCACCTGAAAGGACATTCCTCCCTTCGTCATTGTCTCTGCAGGTGGGTTGTTGGTCCAGCCGTCCATCTTCCTTGTCAGTCGCATATATCCCTGACCATTGCACAGAAGTATGAGCATAGCTGTCGTTGGTTAAGCCGAACACATCATAAGGGCAGTTCACTATAGGACCTGTATTGACTGAGTACGAAGTATACAGATTTCGATCTTGCCACTATTCGCTATAATAACCTTCATGACCGCTGTCCTATTGAGATGTTGAGATTGAGGTTTTTTCTTTTTAAAAAAGGTTTGCTGATCCAACGTGATATTCTAGAAACTGCCGAATTATGTTTAATTGGTGACCAACTGCCGCATCTGACGTCATACTCGTGACCGAGTAGAATACCCAAGTAGACGAACCCCCCCCACCCCTTTCGCCTTAAATTATTTAATGCAGCCAGGAACAAGCTTTTTGTGACTTCCGGACCGGGTTGAATAAATAATCTAGTAAAATACGTTATGGTGGTCCTGATAGGGTTTCTTCAATATACGGTGGTATAGCTGATCGCTGCTGAGCCGAAAGGCCGTTGAGGGCAGTGTACTACAAGGCTGGTTGGGCTTGAGTAATGAATACTTATGTTTTCAAAGGACATTCAGTGGTCCAAAATGTGTCTCACTTTGTTTTAAAAGGTGTTATTTTTGCGGCTTTTTGTTTGTTTGGTATTTTACAAAATGTTGCGTGAGAATGCTACATTTCATTTTTATTTGGAGTATAATAATGTCGATATTGAGATTGTCTCCTTCCAAAGCCGTTGAGGTTCAAATGTTTAATGCTTAGTTAACTTAGTAAGTGAAGCAGCAGGTGACTTTTGATTAAACAAATGGGGAAGGATTTGTTGTAAAAGTATTCCGGAACAAACATGGGACATCACAACGATAGGCTACCTGCAAGCATGCTCTGTTTAGTTTTTCGCCTAAATATCACAAACAGCATAGGCTTATAAGAAGTCATTATGATATCGTACACGCCGGACCTAAACATGTTGACATGCTTTGCGCTTGAACATTAATTCAGTCCCGTTTCCTACCTGCTTTTGTTGAAGCTGTGCTGGGTGTTTCTGTTGAATGTTTCATTGAAACTTTGGTGATCTATAGACATAAATGGAAGAATTATTTTATTTTATTTATCGGACCAAGCATTGTACATTGTGGTTCGTCTGTTTCGAAGCTTAATCTCATCAACAAATCTTGTCAGGATTAATTTGTTGAGTTTGACTGAGCACCAAAAACCTCCTGCAGTGTTCATCATAAAATGTAATTTTTCGTAACCAGTACATCTTGCTTTTCCCTACCAAAGTACGTACATGTAGACTACTATTTCGAGGGTCAGTTTGCACCTGGAAAGTAATAAATAAAAAAGAAAATGGAAGGTAACACTTTCTGATAAGTCAATTTCGAAAGTTTTTGATTCCGCTTTTCATCCTCACAACATTAATCCCATCAATTTGTTTATCAATTACTTTCATTGTCTTCTTGTCGTTGTTTTGAAAGAATTGTTTTTTTAGCCACGGCTTCATTGTTTGTGTGCACAAGATCAAATCGAAATGATCCTCGGAATGGCAAACCACCCGGATCCAATCTTTTGTTTAAAGTCATTCTGATGTAAACGGATAGCCAAGCTCATGACTATACACCAATCCTTCACCGATCTTGAACTCTTGGTGGCAGCAGATACTGCGGTGGTACCTGTGGGTGGTACTGCGCTGTCTAGCGACGGGTTTAAGGGTTGGGCTATATACGGTGATCATCTGATCAGCTTATCAGATAATCGCCGTACAGCCCAACCCTTAAACTCGTCGCTAGGCAGCGCAGTACCACCCAGGTACCACCGCAGTATCTGCTGCCACCAAGAGTTCAAGACCGGTTTCTGAATGACCAGAATTGAAAACTAACTTTTTGTGTTCATTTATTGACAACCCCTAAACGGAAGGTGTTATGGATTGGAAGAGTTGGGAAGAGTTTTGTGAAATCCACCCAGGTTTGGTACTGCACAACCTACAGATGAATGCCGCCTTGGCTCAGACCCAATTTTGTGACAACTGGCCTACCCGGTGATTGGCCTCTAGGGCAAAAACGGTTCAGCCACTTTGTTAAGGACTGTTCAGGGTTGGATGAAAATTATTTTCAGCGAAATTGAATAAAAAATAAGTGTTGTAATTAACCAAAATAGAAAAAGAGCCTACGGCTTGAGTACAGGGCTTTCTCGCAGAGTTAAATGATGGAATTATTCATACTTTCATTGCTATTCTGTTGATCCGTAGTCAACAATTTATTTGATAAGATACTCTTTGCGAAACATGCAAAGTAGTATAAATTTAGAGTAGTCTGTAATATTAATGACATCAATTTGATTAACCTTCGGCCAACGTTCGATGTCCTTCCGGAGGGATTTATAAACTTTGTCCTTGTTTTAATATGTTTTAGTAATTATAACAGCAGTATCACCAACATTACTGTAAACTTACAGTATAGTGCATATTTCTATTATTGTTTTGTTGATCCATTTGCAACAATTGTGTTGATGCGGTAACAATAAAAGTATAATCGATTTGAGGCCAATACTTTGAGATAAGGCCACCTTATAGCATAATTTATGGGTGCGTTTTCTACCAAAATCAGTTTTCGCGCTTGCGCACTTTGCACAATCGCTTGTTCTTATCGTGCCTCAGGTGAAAAACAGATTTCTCCTCTTGTTGTAACTTTTTAGCACTGGTGGCGTGTGCTGAATCAAGTACTGCAGGAAAACCTTGCCCTGATAGTTTCCCTGAATTACAGGTAGACCTTATTTGTATAAGTTATTGCTTAACTTAAAGAGTAAAAGGAAATATTACAATTTATCGTTTCTCTAGGCCTATATGGATAATTTTTTTATGACCTAAAATTGGGAGACGTTTTTTTTTACGGTGATGAAGACTTGTCAGTTGGGCCCATTGACCATCGAAATAATCTGCCTTTCACTTGGCTGTATATTATTACTGTACTGTAGTACTCACTAAAGGCCTAACATTCAATGTCTTCCAACATAATATTGGCACGACGTTACATGCAGTCTTGTGGATAAATGATAATAAACCTTGATGTCAGTGTGGTAAAATTTAGGAAAACTTCGGAAACATATAAGATCTCGCGGATTGGATTACCACCGGAAATCAGTTGAAATTACTGTACAAGATTTCGCGGATTGGATAACTATCAGAAAACAATTTTGATAATAATTGTATAAGACTTCGAGGAATGGATTACTACCAGAAATCAACTTTGATTATTTTTGTAGAAGATTTAGCAGGTTGTATTACTTTCGGAAATAATGTTTAATAATTATTGTTTAAGATTTTGCGGATTGGATTACTACCGGAAATCGATTTGTTAAGAGTTGCCTTTAGGTTTTGAATTTTCAGTTGGGCTAAATGGTTGCAATTGTGACAAAATGTACATGGTTCAAAGATCATGTTATAGTTAATTTGAGTATTAACATGGAATAAAAGGCTGCTCAAGCCACCCATTACAAACGAAGTTTCTGGACTCGTTGTTATTTGGTAATAGTCTGCAATATTAATTATATTTGCATAACCTTGGACAAGTTAGTGTCCGCCAAATTAGACTCAAAACAAAGGAAAACTTACTCGATTAGGCGTTGTTGTTTGGGCTTGAGATGTTTCTTGTTCTGTCTTGGTTGTCACCGTTGTTTCTTCAGGGAGTGGTTTGGCTTTATTTGATGAGCCACTGAAGTAGGAAAATCCGCCATCTTCCTTATAGCTATCAGGAAAATCCTCTTTCGTGGCGTCGTTGAGCTGACATATGCCACTGACGTCATTGTGGTTGAATGACAAACAGCGTTTGTTCCTCCAGCAAAGCATCATACACTTGATCCGAACTGTCCCTGATTGATTAAGGAACGAGTGACCGATCAGTGCGTGGTGCTGCTGTGGCAGAAAAATGCTTCCATAGGAACTGATGGTGCAACTAGTCTCAGTCGATGATGCATCGTAGAACACCCACGCGAGTATCGCAGTGGTGAACGGTAAACTAATTTTCATGTCTGTCGTGATTGCATTGGCAGTCAATACTAAGTTTGGTTTTTGATTCAAGTGTAAACTCAACTGGTATGTGTGAGTTTGTTCTCTTGATTGACCTGTGACTTCGTGTAAATTGCGACTTCGATTCTGCAGCCCTTGCCTGAAGTTCGTTGAACGATTGAGACCATACCATAACATGAGAGGTGGGGCATTTTCATATTACCTTCAAGCCTAAAAATGAAGTGATAAGAAAACGATTAAATAATACCCAAGACAATTCATTGAAAAAAGCTCTAAACCAAAATAATCTACAGATTCTTATGTCTGTTATCCCACAAACGTTAACCTCTTAATGGCGTTTTGTAAGACTCTCTCGATCTCCCCTTCTGCACAAATGACATGTGCGATGACGCCGCGTAAAGAAATAGACCTACGTGTAATAAACTCATAAAACGTTCAATTACAAAAATATATCGACGTCAACCAAAAACGAAGTCACTGTCGTAATAGTAATGACTACCAGTGATGGATGAAACGGCATGTGATAAAATAAAAGGGCGATTTTTAGCACGGATGCATCTTGCTCCTGTTTGATTGAATATCAATATCTTGAAAACTCGTTAGCAATACCTGTAGAGCGACGTGTTAAACAAGCCACTGATCTGAAAAGGCTTCCCATTTATAGATATAGTTTACTTTTTGACGGTGAAACAGAAAACTCTGCTTTCTTGAAAGAAGTTTAGGCTTAAATCACATAAGTTATCGGAATATGTTTTGTCTGACACGATTAATACCATTGGTTTAGAAAAACTATATTGCGAGAAAAGAGTAGAGTTATTCTTTAATTTTTAACAAAACTTATTATAAAGCTTTTTTACCTTCGCGTAGATTCATACTTAAATCTTTTGGAGGAGACTGACTGCTACACTGAAATTTAAAGTTGTCTACGTTTCCGTATTTTCTAGAGATAATCAAAGTACTGTCTTAACCAGTCCTTTGAAGCAGTGACATAAAATTATGTAAGTCATGGCGGTCAGAAATTATTGTTGAAACTCCAAAAATGTTGTTGCAGTGTTAGAGGCTGTCATTAGTTGTTCTTCTTGTTCTAGTGTTTTTAAACTTGTGCGAGCAATGTAATTTCTTCTTTTTGGATAGTAATACAGTTTATTATCTTCTTATCTTATCTTATCTTATCTCGTCTACTAACTAACTGTATATTCATTCATGAATAATTTGAAACAAACTAGGGAAGTCTTAAAAGTTAACTATAACTTAATCAACAATGTGAGTCAACAAAAACTACACTTTAGAATTGCACGTTGTTTTATTGTGTAAAGCACCAAATATAAGATATTTTCATATGTAGGCCTACTTGTAAAAGTGACTCTCCGTACTTCTTTTTGGCGCTAGTTTTACTGGATTGGATTTCATGCTTGACTGCACTTGAGACAATTAAAGAAGAAAGATAATAAAACAACAACAATTCGTCACCGTTTTCACGAAGAGCCACGTATAATGTCCAAACGCTTGATTGAGATCAACATTTAACGCTATGCTTGGCTTAAAACTGCAAAATCTGCGATACTAAAGCCACGGTTTGCAGTTATAAACCTCTCATATGATTCTGTAAGTTTAACCTCTCTCCATTGACTAACTAATTTCGTAAAATATATTTGCTAATTGCCATAGTAATTAGTTAACGATACGTGGCTCTTCGTGAAACTTAAAAAGTGAGATGACGTACTTATACACCAAACTGGATAAGGTATTAAACATAGGAAAGGGGCGCGCTTGTCACGTGATCACGCGCGCGCAAAGATAGGTGGTCTTCGTGAAACCTGAAAAAAGACTTTTGCTACATTTTACGCTCTTCTGTTACAACGAACTACAATGCATTTTCAGGGCCGACGGCTCTTCGTGAAATTAAAAACGCAAAATGCTTTTATTGAGATAAAGGCCCCTGCTGAAATAATTAATAATTTGTCAAATAAAAATTACATTGCTCTTCGTGAAAATGACGAATTGAGGCGAGAAGCACCAGCACCGATTAGTCACGTCCATAGTGTAGGCCTATAGTGCGTCTTGCATCTACAGGTAGTAGTCAATGTATTATGTATATTAAGTAAAACACTGAAGCAATTTGGTGAGCGCAGAACTGTTATTTAGAGAGTTGCGACATGGAGGGTTCAGTTTCTTCGGTCACGTGGTTGCTGGACGCCATCTTTGGTCCAAACGCAGGACAATCCCTCGTGCATTCTATAAAAATAATAATAATAACAATAGGCCTATCTAATAAAGACAAAAAGTCTCTATGAAAGATACATTACAAGTAAGCATATTACAAAAGCATCTTCAAACAAAATGAGTTTTTAACAGAGACTTAAAACAGTGTAAAGAACTAGCCCGGCGAATATGCACAGGAAGACTATTCCAAAGAAATGGAGCGGCGTAAGAAAATGATCTTTGACCATAAACAATGGAAGAAGCTCTATAGTAGTTGTGGTAAGCAACGACTGTTGAGATGAACGTAAAGTCCGAATAGGGGAATAATTGTGAGTAAGTTCAGACAAATAAGCAGAAAATTGACATGCTTGGACTTTGACAAGCTAACAATAGAGTTTAATAAATTGTACGAAACTTTAACTGGGAGCTAATGCAATTTCATTAGTACTGGTGTAATATGGTGAGAACGAGGCAATCAAGAAACGAGGCAAGCAGCAGTGTTTTGTACACGTTGAACTTTAGAGAGATCTTTATCAGGGAGTCCAACAGAAGATAATTGCTGGAATCAAGTCTAAATATGACAAAAGCGTATAAACAAGACAAAGAGTGGTCGCTTCATCCAGGTAGCGACGAATCTGTGCTTTTTCTGATGGCCATGAGAGCTGATTTGCAAGCTTTATCAACATGTCTACTCATGCGCATGAAGAATCCATAATTACACCGAGGTTACGGGCAAGTTCAAATGGTTTAATAACAGACTGGGCAATTATAAGTATGGCGTACTTTGCTCATTATGCGGTGTTTTGACCGAAACTGTCTTCTTATCGCAAGTTGCTGCAACTCACTCAATACACAGCGGTTTGTAAACCAACACGTTGTCATAGGAACAGTTGTAATGTACAGTTTAAAAATAAAAACAATAATGACAAATACACTTATTTGTTTATTCTTTAAAATACTAATACCAGCTTTTTTAGGGGTCTTGTCCACACACCAATTGTTTGTGTTCAGATTTGTCGACATTTTATTAACAATATTAATTGTAGACTGCTACTTTGTAATTTGCTGCAACTCACTCAATACACAGTGGATTGTAAACCAACACGTTGTCATAGGAACAGTTGTAATGTACAGTTTAAAAATAAAAACAATAATGACAAATACACTTATTTGTTTATTCTTTAAAATACTAATACCAGCTTTTTTAGGGGTCTTGTCCACACACCAATTGTTTGTGTTCAGATTTGTCGACATTTTATTAACAATATTAATTGTAGACTGCTACTTTGTAATTTGTAAATAAATGTTCTTCTTATAGCTTGATGAACCGTTTTTAGAATTTCCTATTGAACCGAACTGTGAAAGCAAGCGAACATTCTTGCGTCAATATTGAAAAACAGCGCCAACAACTACTAAAATCATGCATCACGTAATTTTGCCTAATATAGAAGTGTAGAGCGAGTTTGATTTTTAGCCATAATGAACTTTTGAAGTCGTCATGATTGTATAATTGCAGAAAATAAAGACCTGAAAAGTAGTAAGATTAATAGTCTGGTGCTCTCCAAAATGTATTTGGGGATGCTCTGTCAGGGGAAGGATACGGCGTAGAGTGACCAAATGAATGTGGTATTTAATGCAGTGATTTAAAGACACGCATTTTCTATAACAAGTGCTGTTTGCGAACAGTATGTATTTATGTATGCCGGGCAGTGATATCGAAATGAAATTATTAAATACTAAAAAGCCAAGCTTTTCAAATGTGTTTGCAAATGTTTGACCATTTTCTTGTTCACAACTTGACAGCGGTACCGAAAAAAATAGTTTATATATATTATTTTGACTTCATTCAACAGTTAACATATTTAAATGTTGATGTCTTTGAATTAACCGAGTAGTTAAAAGCCCCAGTTATTAAGGCCACTCGGTGCATATTGAGCGTGTGCGCGGCTTGTTGGCCATCAACAACAAATTGTATACTACTCTGAGGAAGCCAACACCCGCAACAAATGAAAACATCTCCATGGACAGATACTAGGCTTTGCTTAAAGACCTACAACTCTTCTTCGTTATACTCGGGATATATTTTTTTAAATTAAGGTTTTGGTAGCTGTGAGGGAGTACGGTAGCGTTTCGTTGACAACAAAATGAGATGAAGTCAATAGCAAATTAAAAGCACACTTTCTTGGCGAAACTGAGACTGGCAGTTTCATAGCCTTACCCTTTCATTACTGAATTGTTTGGACATAAACAACTGCTGGTGACCGCATTGTTTGACCACTAAAGCGTTTGACCACTTAAAGAGATTGCAAATTAGCAAGCTTATTTTATTTTACCATTTATCATTTGAAAGATCCGATCTTTCCCTTTCCAATGATGGTAGGCTTGGGTATTGTGAACATGGAGAATACTGCAGCTTTACTAAAAATGGCCTTTGTGCTCAGCCTTGATTTGTTTTTTTTGTGTGTGTGTAAGCCTGCATGGTCGACTAAAGTTGCCAATGGTAATTAGGAAGAACAAAAAATGAAACAAAAAACACTGCAAGCTCAAACAAACACTAAAGTCTCCTGATTCACAAATGACCCATGATCTGGATCTTGGGGGCCTGCATCATTTCTAGGTTAGTATGACGCAACACGAAATCTGTGTCCAAATGACTCAGAAACAGATCAAAATGAAGCAGAAATCGAGTTAAAATCCCACTTTGTTACCACTTTCCGGGTCATCCATAATTTTATATACTTTATGAATTGACAACCTAAGAAAACGTAAATTAAACATAGCACGGATAGCGCAAACGAGTTACGACGACTCGTATCATATAATAACAATCTGCAATGACGTAGGTCTATCCGAATTACCGGCTATCAGCTACGATTGTTGCTAAGGCAGTTGCTAATGTCCAATATTTCAACGCATGATGACCCAGCGATGTAGCCGTAGCTGTTGCCATCGATGTGTACAAGGTCTCTCTCTATAAAAAAAAAAAACTCTGGCTACTTGTCAGACTATGGCTGTGGCTATGGCAAGGGAATGGCTCGTTTTTATACCATGGATTGGGCTTGGGCTTAGGGTATTACGCAACGTCTGCCCCATTAAAACAAAACGTGTAAAAAATATCGTATTTTCAAATCAACTGACGAGTCGAAGCCGTAGCTGTGTTGTTGAAAAAGTCCTAATTTGCGTACAGACCCCTACTGCATACGACGTCAGAAGACCTAAATAGCGCCCTCACTGAAGTCAATTAGCTGAGAGTAGTGTGCAGGCCCTATTGTTTGACCAGAGCGATGGCGGACAACGCAAGGGGTCTTTTTTGGTAAATATAAATCGACACCATTTGGGAGTCAAAGTCAATTGCCTACTAGTGTGTTCTTGCGTATAGTACGCACTGTAGGCGACGTAAAATGGCAAATGTATAGCAGAGCTGCGTGTGACTTTGATGCACGGGTTCAATAACCACTTCGGACACCGCATGGCTTAACATGTCCGTATGATCCTATCGGTCTATTTAAAATTTATCAATTTTTTTGATCAGAATACATTAATAACCAGTTTCCGGTTCTGCCTAACCCCCAAAATGATTCGGGTCATAATAGCATAAATGCAAGGGCTGCTCAAAATCATCTATAGCGCCCTCTTATGTCAACACACCTCCTTTTCAAGTTCTCCCCCGGAAGTTTCAGGAGAATAACCTACCAATTGCCAAGTACCATGTGCCAAAAAGTACCATCGTGCATGAAATAGCAATGCAGACATTCATAATTTTTATTATTCTCCAACATCGAAAGGCCCAGCGGGGAGACGCTGCAACTTACTACTACTACTTGGGGAATGGACCTACTGGACTTACATATTGGTCAGAGGGCGCCCTTTCGTAACCCTGCCAAAATCTTCAACAGCTCTATTTCTGCATGTAAGGAGAAAGAAGTTTATAATTTGGGGGTAGTTTTTCACATTCTTAAGTCATTATGCCTCGCATACAGATAAAAGGAGGTGTTTGGAGAAACACTGAGGTAAGTTTAATTACATTGTTGCTCTCTTAATTGTTCTAAAATTAATGAATAGGTCGTCTAAACTTTTGAACACGTTGGCCACGAAAATGTTTTTGAAGCAATAATTTGATGTATTATCCGTGTATTTCCGACACAAATCTAATTCACGAAAATTGGTCTCTCCATTTATCATACGAAAGTCCTCTCTCTATGCTCCAGTAACGTCCTTATCCTGCCAACACTTGATAAGGGATTTATTTCATTTTTTTAATGAATTTTGGATTGGACTTCATTTCCCTTTTTGTAAATGTAATCGGTGAGGTCTGTCTCGCGGATTTGGTAAATCATATGATATAGCTAACAAAAAGGAAAAGTAAACACTATATTTTGACCTTAGATTTTTAAAAGGAAAATGCAAACACACAGTCCACAGAGGAGGGTCTTATTTTCGAATTACCTTATTTTCGGACAGAAGTAAAACCTTTTTGTAATATCACTACTTCAAAGTCTGCCTGCTGTGTCAGTGTTCTGTGTCTGGCCAGTGGCAGTGTCTGTCTTTCCTGTGTGTACATTAGTTTGACCTAATTTAGGTGAGATCAAGTGGTGGTGGCGGTGGCGGCAGCAGTTCGATCTTTTTAGCCAGAATGTCTGGTCACTTACCATTTTTACCCTAGACACAATTTTGGATTTCTGCCTCGTTTTGAAAGGGTCAAGCCGCCTAGATGTCTCGTTGACAACCTGTGTTGTGACTCAACCCCTAGACTAGTTCAGTGAAATGTTGTGTTTGAGATGAAAATGAAAAAAACATAAAAGTTTTGTTTTGACAAACGCAACACTGATAAGAAGTTACAACAATTTAAATTATTTTTTTCTTCCAAGTACTGTTTTAAAACAAACACTTAAGTTTAACAAAACTGAACTGAACAATCCGTTAGTTTTAAAAGATAAAAAAATACTTTTACCATTAGAGAGAAAACATGTTTTGGCACACAAGTAATTCAACAAAATAAAATACAAAATTGTATTTGTCTATAAAATGTATGTTTGAAAAAGCAAACATGTACGCATTGTTTATAACAAGTATCAAAATCTTCCCTTGGGAACAAACCCAACCTTTTTGGTTGTTTTGACATGAAAAATAAAAAAATTACAGTAAACATGGTAAAACAGCAGCAGGTTGAATGCACATGTACATGTACATGTACATGTACGAAGTGACTTGCCTGAGCCAAGGTACAAAGTGTCTGCCATCCTGAGTTACATGTACAACAATTAATAGTTTGGCTTCCATCAAAATCAATTGAAAACCTAGCCCCCCAAAAAGTTCCAGTACGCTGGACTCCACTTCTTGGCTGTCACCCCAAAGGCTCATGAAGTGTGCTGTGGTGATCTTTCAATATAGAAACTTCCCCCACAGTTGTGACTTAACATTGCCTAAGTTTGGAGAGTACACTGAAACAATTTTTGTGCAAACTCATTTTGGTGTAATGTTACGATGAATATCTGATTTGACAATCACTCATTTCAACATGTAGCTGGGGTCAGAACAGAAGTGGAGTCCAGTGTATTGTCAGTATTTATGGGGCTACTCTGGCCTCAAAGAAGCAGGCCATTTCCAACAAAACCTTGTTTTGTTGGGATTTATTTATTTATTTATTTATTTTGTCTTGTTTAACCAGGGTAGCCAGGGAAGAATAGTTGGAAACTTTATTTTTGAAACAATGCTGCAAAGCTTCGCTGCGAAATGTTCCAGGCATCCAATCAATTTAGGATTCCAAGTTTGGAGCTTCACATGTCACGGCAGCAAATGCATAGAAAAATGTAGTACAATTATGACGCAGGTTCCACCAATCCAATGACAAGGGCCTATTTTTGTTGTAAATAAAAAGCAATACCCTTACTGTGGAGTATACGTGTTGGTTGTTTAAATTGTTGTAGGCATACATGTACATGTAAATATTATGAGTTCTACATGTATGTTCCGTTTCATTTTCATCAGGATGAGATTTTGAAGGCAGCTGTGATGAAATATGGCAAGAACCAGTGGTCCAGAATTGCCTCATTGTTACATCGGAAGTCAGCCAAACAGTGCAAAGCAAGATGGTAATTATTGAAATTTTATAAGGACGGTTTGCAGATTGGAAAGAAAAGAAGATGGTGTATTTTTAAAGCATGAATTAAACATGATGCACTGGCTTTATAACCAATGTTTGTTCTCTGCTTACAATTTACACGAACCATTGTTACTGTTAAGCTGGCATAGTTATAAAGGCTAAGGAAAATTGTCAAACCCAATGTTGTTGTTGTTTTGGGGTTTTTTTTTATAGAAAAATCAAACACTTTCAATCTCTGGCTGTGCTCCGTGGTCATAATGGTTTGATGTGGCTGGCTGCCAAAGGCGCCCTTGCATGCCTGCTTCTCGAACACGTTGTAGCCGCGTCCTTTGCAATTCAGCTCTTAGCTGCGAGTAAGGATGATTAGCCTCCCAAATTATTATTATTATTATTATTATGAGAGATTATACCAAAAACACTTCATAACTGCTTAATACTTCTTTGTTATTGCTGTTAGGTTCGAGTGGTTGGACCCGAGCATCAAGAAGACGGAATGGAGCAGAGAGGAAGACGAGAAACTTCTGCACCTTGCAAAGCTGATGCCCACACAATGGAGAACAATAGCACCCATTGTCGGCAGGACAGCGGCCCAGTGCCTTGAACGCTACGAGATTCTCTTGTAAGACTGAAGGCAACATTTTTGTTTATGGCTTAAAATGCAGTCTAAAGAACTATCAATTTTGAGATTAGGTCTAGCTAAGTGATTTCTTTCCCTGCCTTACACCTCTCCCCGGTTTGACTCCCATCTCAGACCGGAGCCTTGCATGTGGATTGGGTTTTCAGTCCCTTCCCTCTCGCCTCCCCCCCACAATTTTTTCTAAAACTAAACATTTCTTCTAACTTCCTATCTATTCTGTGGTTGGCACTAACTTGTGCTGTTGGATGTGTAATACATCAAAAAAAACAAATAATTGTTTTAATAAATAAATAATATAAAAATTTCTTCAAGTTATGAGAAACTTTAGGCATCTCATAAAAAATCTATCAAATAGTTTGTAGGACTTTAGAACTGAGACTTCGAGAGGTTATCAAGTGTATTTGGTTTTTGAAATTTCTGCAGAGACCAAGCCCAGAAGAAGGAGATGGATGGGGAAGAGTTCAATGACCCCAGGAAGCTGAAACCAGGAGAGATTGACCCCAACCCAGAGACTAAGCCAGCGAGACCCGACCCCATTGATATGGACGAAGACGGTGAGAAGAAATTTGTTCAAATATTTTGCTTGTTCCATTCTGTTTGTGATTTTAAGATTCATCCTCATTTAAAGATCAGGACATGGATTGCTAATTACTCAAAAAATTAATGACCATGAAAGCGTACTTGGTGAGAAGCACTGCAACTGTTGATAGTATAAACTATTTTTATAAAGGATTCCTTTTGATTCAAAGTAATGCGGCTTGGGTAATTGTTCATCCCCAAAAACCAGAGTCTGAGAAAAATTTTCATGCATGAACTGTTTCTCAGATTTTAGAGGGTTGGTGTTTGGGATTGCTGCAACCAGGGACACGGTTGGTACACGTTGTCACCTCGCTATTAGCGCGGATGGATTTGATGCTCTTGTAAAAACATAGCGACAGTTTTGTCCTGTTTTTCCAGCATGTAGACACTGTAGTCAGCTGAAACTTTCACATGTGGCTTTTATTATCTTTCTTTATAGTTGTGCTTGTTAATAATCATTACCTGGACAAAAACTAATCTATGACCCTAACTTTAACTCCAACCCTTCAAAATCCAACAGCATATCTTGATTGATTCTAATGAACTGAGGACTGCACCAGTCATTGAATCAGGCATACCACTGTAATCAGAGTCAAACGGTTTGAGTGTTGAGTACTCATAGAGTGTGGGATTTTGTTATAGAGTAAGGAAGGATCCTATACAATCAATCAAGGGAGTTAAAGTTAAAGAAACTGTTTAAATTACGCTGATACAGAAGCATTAGAAACACACATCAACAATTTTTTGAGAAAACGGTTTAAACTCTGATTTTAAATTTGTTTCCAACAGAGCTTGAGATGTTGTCAGAAGCTCGCGCCCGTCTAGCCAACACCCAGGGCAAGAAGGCCAAGCGCAAGGCCCGCGAGAAGCAGCTGGAGGAAGCCCGACGCCTCGCCGCACTTCAGAAGAGACGTGAGCTCCGGGCGGCTGGCATCGAGACCAAACAGAAGAGACGCAAGAAGCGGAGAGTGGACTACAACGCGGATATCCCATTTGAGAAGAAGCCGGCCCAAGGATTCTACGACACCACCGAGGAGGCCATCGCTCCGTTGGATCCCAACTTTAAGAGGTTGAGGCGACGGGAAATGGATGAAGGGCGTAGAGATGAGATTGAAGAGGTAGGAAATTCCTAAAGTTAGAAATAATATAGCAGGCATGTGATTTCTCAGGAACGATCCTGATTTCATGATTTTTAAATCTCCTTAAAGGCAGGGTGTACTTTTGGTAAATATTCCATAATGTAATAATCATAAAAACTTACTTTGTAAAGAGCACTGCAGAGCTGTTGATATTATATAACATTGTTAGAAACAACCCCCTTTGAAGTAGTGTAGTTTTAGAGAAAGAGGTAATGTTTCAACCACTAAATTGAATCTGTCTCAAGCATTTTAAAGCATACAATTCTATGCAACAAGGGTGTTTTTTTCTTTCATTTTTTTTAACTTCGATTATGACCAATTTCACCCAAATTTTCACAGATTTGTTATTTTGTGCATATTATGTTGGGATACACCAAAAGTATACCCTGCTTATAAGCCATACAATTTTCTTGGAATATAAGTAAAGCAAATCACAAAATTTAAAATTTGTGCACACAAAACAAGTAACCTCCAAGATACAACATTTGTGCACTGAGACTTCTTGTAATGTGCAAAATCGAGATACAATGTTTTTAGCACAGATGCGACAACATGCACTGTTTCATTTTTTTATTTAAACAAGTCCTTTTTTATTATTTGCAGAAAGAACGTAGAAAGGACAAACAACGCTTGAAGAAGAAGAAAGAGAATGATCTCCCATCAGCCATCTCAGCGACAAACAAGTAAGATGAAGCTTAAAATAATCATGATATCATGTGGTGAATGCATCTACACAGTCAACCCTCCTACTCTCTGACCATTCAATATCTTTCATCCACTCTGGTTTTGAATGAAAGATAAACTATGCAAGCTTGCAGTATACATGTCATGAATGCATCTACTAGTACACGGTCAACCCTCCTACTGTCTGATCATTGAACTCATCATGAATGCATCTACATATTGAACCCTCCTACTCTTTGACCTTTCACTATCATCTATGGGGTTTTTTGAATGATAGATAATCTATGCCAGCCAGCAGTATGGTATCATACGGTGAATGCATCTACACAGTGCATATGATGAATGTACCAACATTTTTGCATTGCTTGTAAATCAATATTTTCCTGTCATGTGAATCTTTTTCAGAATGGCAGAACCACAAAAGAAACGGAGCAAGCTTGTGTTGCCAACGCCGCAGATATCTGATGCTGAACTGGAAGAGGTAAGAAATTTCACTCACTTCCCAAGTTAACTTGTTTTTCTTGTAAAAGTGTCTGAAAACAAGTAAGGTGAAACTCGTATTTGGTTTTACTTTCAATTCATAGATACCATGTTAGCTTGTGAAACATTTGAAAATGTAAATTCAGGTCATTACCTTTACTTTGACCTTTTTGTTGAGTGGAAGAAGGTCAGATCTTGCAGTCAATTGCTGCCGCTATGGGCATTTTGGTAAAAGGCCATTTCTGGCCGCTATGGTCTCTAAAGGGTTAAACTTGCACAATTTTAATTGAATCATTGGATCAACTTCTCAATGTACAAATTCCTTTTGTTAATTTTTTGAACCAATTTTAGAATTTTATTCAGCAGTTTTTGAGGGGGTCTTCTATTGTTTTCTTTGTTTTCAGGTCGTCAAACTTGGTCAGGCCAGCGAGAGTGCCAGACAGATAGCTGAGGATGGCGGCATCGCCAACGGCCCGTCTCAGGGTCTGCTAGCTGAGTATAATGTCACCCCCGGCCCTACCAATCTAAGGACTCCTCGCACACCCGCACAACATGATACAGTACTACAGGTAAATACATTCACCGATTGTTATAGTACCCTGGAATCGTTTTGGTGGGCTATAATGTTGGCAAGTTGGGGAGGCCTACACCCTTTTCAAAACAGCTTGGGCTTGGGCTTGGGCTAAAGCTCCGTAAGTTATTTGGTCCGAAGACCTGCTGCCCCACATCTGGTTGTAGAACAAATAGAGTAGATAGAACATACTGGATAACTTGCAAATTATACTATATAATTGTACTATAACTGTACTATATAACTTATTGTTGGTAATGTAGGCCCTAGTCTTTATAGTTGTCATCCTAACTTTTGAAAGTGTCCGTTAATCGCCCAGCCACGAATATCTGCTTAGAAAGTCTACTGTTATCCCAATCATGAGCAAATAGTCAAGTAACCACCAATTTGTTACAGAGTGACTTTTCAATAGGACTGTGGCCAAGTGGTTAGGTGTTACATATCCAAGTTCTGTCTTTTTAAAGAGTGGGGTTTGAAATTCATTTGTCTTTGTCCATATTGTTTGCAGGAAGCTCAGAACATCCTGGCCTTACAGAACGTAGACACGCCTCTGAAGGGGGGCCTGAACACGCCCATCAGCCAGTCCGATTTTGACGGTGTCACTCCAAAGAGGGCGGTTGTAGCCACGCCAAACACTGCCTTCTCTACCCCCTTCAGAACTCCGAGCCACAGCGATGGTAAGTCTTGTGTACTTTGACACCCTTGAGTAAGTTTTGGTGCTGACCTTTCGTCAATTTGCAATTTAAATCATGAGACTGGGTCTGTTTTTCACTCAAGTGCGTCTAGATTGACTAGTCAAATCTAGCTAGACAGGATCAAGGTTAAAGTTAACAAGTCAAACATTCTGTTATTTAAGTTATATAAGGTCACTTTCTGTTATTTTTTCTACATAACTTTAGCGCAACAATGTTTTTATTATCTTACTGCAAAGATCAAATATTGTCAAGTTGAACAAAAACCAACCATTAGCGTTAAACTATTAATTTGTTTCCTTTGATAATGACAGTTATTTAAACTTGTTTCAGTTGGCTTCATTTAATTGTAAAAGAAACTTGGAAACGACTTTCAATGTTTGCCTCTGGTTAAATGTCCCAATCCTATTTACCAATCAATATTTTATTTTTACTCAGACGCTCTAAAATTCTCAAATCAAAGAAGCATTAGTTTTCAACTAGACATCTTTCAAAAGTTTCTTGCTTTCTATATTGTTTCTTGAAACAATTCCATGTTTGTACTTCCTTGAAACTTGTACTGAGATCCATCCCCCTTCTCTCTGACTGCTCAGGTATGACACCAAGGCACAGCATGACCCCACAGCTCCGTCAGACCCCAGGTCAGACCCCAGGACGCACACCAGTCAGAGACAAACTCAACATCAACAGTGAGGATGCCTTCGGCGAAGTCGACGACATGATGTTTATCAGACAGCAACAGGTAAAGGGAACACCTTCTGCAGAGCTGTCTGTTTGTCTTCCTACGGGCTGGGCTTAGTAGGGCTACCTTGTGTCTGTCTGTCTGTCTGTTTGTCTTCTGTCTGTCAGGCTGTCTGTCTAGCCTAAAAACTTGTTCCACAGCAAGAGGAAAGCCCCTTAATCAATTTTTCATTTGACTCTATTCAGTGCTGTCCTCAATCTGTGATGTGATACTCTTCTGCTGTGTGTGCCTGTCCCTCTTGTCTATGCTCTTGGTGTCCGGTCTGTCATTTTATTAATCCACCAGTCATCTTGCCTCTTAGCTAGACGACCAACCCACCTTATTATTTCCTATCTTGCACTTCTGTTCTTAGTTGTCTTCCTTTGCCCTTTGCCACAAGGAATTTTGAAAGAAAGTTTCTGGTGCTCACCCCCAGAATGGTATTGAGAATACTTTGGGTATTGAGAAACAGTAAACAAACAGCCACACTTTCTTGAAAGTGAAAAAGAAAATATTTTCTGCATCATTTTTATGAGACTGTCTGTTGTCTTTACTTGGTTAGGTCATAATTTCATTGTGACAACAATATTTCCCCCCCCAAAAAACCAAAACAAATAAACCAAAACAAATGTATAAATATGTATTTCAAATTTACCTCGCCGGTGGGCATGGGCGAGAGAAGGGATTCCTGGCGGTATTAAAGCCACTGGACACTAATGGTAATTGTCAAAGACCAGTCTTCTTACTTGGTGTATCCCAACATATGCATAAAATAACAAGCCTGTGAAAATTTGAGCTCAATTGGTCGTCGAAGTTGCGAGATAATAATGAAAGAAAAAAAACCCTTGTCACCCGAAGTTGTGTGCTTTCTGATGCTTGATTTCGTGACCTCAATTTCTAATTTTGAGGTCTCGAAATCAAATTTGTGGAAAATTACTTCTTTCTCGA
>JAUELU010000010.1:7181303-7191908 GCA_032357145.1 Evasterias troschelii
AGAAGAAGAAGAGGGCAGAAAAAAAAAACAGAACAGTAACAATAGGTTTTCGGCTGAAGAGCCGAACACCTAAAAAAAAACAGAACAAAAACAATAGGTGTTCGTGCTGAAATGCACGAACACCTAAAAAGCATTATACTTATTCGAGACCTGGTACTCCAGGAGACTGACATCATGGAGGTAGCCGAGACCGAGACTGAAACCTGAAGGACTGAGACTGAGACCTCAATGGATAGACACAAATGCCTACAGCAAAATAAAAATGGCATCCCCTCCCACCATGATGAAATACCAGGCCCGAGATCAATTCTTCTGTATTGAGATCTCAAAAATCTCACTATAGACTGTGCAAGTCTTGTGCCCATTCGAACTTCCGGGACCATAGTGGTCCCAACCATGGAGTTTTATGTGGGCAAGATTTTGTTTTGTCATTTATATGTGGTTGGGAATGTATGTACAAAGTGATAACAAATATGAAAGTAAAACCAATATGAAAATACAACCTAGAAAACCCGTGAATTAAACTTGATATGACCTCAGCTTTCGGTTATTGCAAAAAATTAAGAAATTTGTGCTGGCCTTCGATCATAAAACTTTTGTAAATGCTTGTTTTGGATGTTCGGTTATAATCGCCAGATGCTGTTATTGCAAAGCGAACCATTTTCATTGACAATATGGTTCTTGAGGCGTCAGCATAAGGACTCTAAACTGTGATATGGGTCAATTTCAAACCCGTTTGACCGTCACAAATCTGCAAGAGGGGTTTCTAAAAAGTTAATATCTAATAAGCATCCTTGTCCCAGAGTTTAAATTTCTTTTAAAATAATAATTAACACACTGATTGTGTATTTTTTTTTCCTAAGCTAAAACTTTTCATAAAATTGTAATAATTTGTTTTTGTTCAGATTTTGTCATGTGTGATATAGATTTTGTCATGAGATATAATTTAAAACAAAGATTTAATTTCAGAAATAAAAATGCTCTTTGTTTGACGTGTTTTCTTGTTCGGATATGCGCGAGACTTGCACAGTCTAGAGAGGGAAAGAATGTAATACACAAAGTCTGCATCAGATTGTTTTACATATCAAGTAATAAACCACAAGGGAGATTATTTTAATAGTTTTCATTCCTCATTTGCTTTGCATGCATAAATTCATTCAATTAGGGCTAAATTTGGGGGGAAATTCACAGTACAGTATGGCTTTCAAAATGTTTGCTGTCAAACCAGAACTGTTTGTACAATACCAGAATTGAAATGAGGACAAAATACCTACCCAGTCTTTAACATTGGAACTGTTTTTGACTGAGCTCTAAGAGAAGACTTATCTCATGTATTATTGGTAAGAATTCTTCAATACTCATCAGAACTGAAAGAGATTAATCAGACTGAAAATTATTAGTTGAACAAAAACACAAATATCAGAGTTTTCCAGTTGTGAGTTTACTGGCCTATTGCTACATGTGTTAATATAATGTACACTGATCTTTGGCATGGGGTCTAGTGTAAATTTTGAGCCATGTTACATGCATACAGAGCAAGAACCCAGCACAAGCTGTTTATTGACAAACACTGTCCATGGAGGATGGCCTCTCTTCTTGGAGAGGACTTTCTTATTTTCTCATTGATAGTTCTTCCTAATGCATGACTTCTCAGAAGGATCTTCAACAATGTTTTGATATGGTGGGTCGCGCCTTTGGAACAATCTCCCACATCAAATTCGTTCCGCTGAGTCACTTGAAGTTTTCAAGAAACATCTAAAAACTTTCCTGTTCAATGGTTGATTTCTATGGACCAACCGTTTTTTCAATTTGAGAGCCTTTATTTATTTATCTGCTTATTGTTTGGCGCTGTGGTACCCAGTGTAAGAGCGCTCTATAAATGCCCGTTATTATCTTATTATTATTATTATTTTCTCCATTTAACACAGAATGCCTTTGAAGGCCTGGGGGGGGGGGGGGGTGGGGTCATTCATACAACCATTTGAAGGCTGGCTGAGGTCACCCTTAGCAGACTTGTAAGGTACCCAGCCATTTTGCTGCATACAATCTTTGTCCTTGTTCATGTTGTTGTTCAGACTTCAGTTAGTCCCAACTGATGCATATGAGTAAATTTATACACCCCTGGAATTTTCTCCAGAAAGAAAATAGTATTAAAATAAACAGAAGATACTGACAAATATTTTGGAAAATAATGTGTCAGTGGATTTTTTACCGGTGATGGTTAAATCATCCAAAACGCTGTTTCACCGAAGGATAGTAGCACCATCTTTTTACACAGGATAAGTAGCCGATGTGTCAATGTGCTAACTTTATTATCCTCCACATCCTGGTACATGTAGTTAAGAGGAATACTCTCATGATTGTAATTCAGTTTTGCCTTTAGCATTTATTTTTGCTCCTACATTTAAATGGATGATATTATCTTTTTTTAGAGGGAAATAAAGTCTGAAATTGCGATGTGGCAAAGAGCATTTTGGTTTATGTTTCCGTCGTGGCTAAAATATCCATTGCAAAATTATTAAGGCTGTCATCAATGAGTAACCGTTCTGTGTATTCTGAATTTAAATCAAAGCTGCTAAACAAAGGCCTATATGGGAAAGTTAAAAAGACAAACATTAACAAGCAAAATAACCTACATTCTGTAACTTCTTCATACTTTCTACAATGTATAGAGTCAGTGAAAATATTGTAACATTTACAAGTTCATGACGCAGATGACCAGGCCAAGGTCTCTAAGCAAGAAGATGGTTACTTCTGCCTGACATTAATCAAAGGCATCAACAAAAACAGATGCCTGATTCTGTTTGATTAAAATACTTTGCATTCGGCTGAAGTGATGAACAGATGGTTATTCAATGGTTAGTCTAACAGCAAGCTCAGTTCATAGAGAAAGGATGGCATGAGTGTGATGTGCATCTACTACGGTCATCTGTTATTTGTGCACTTGAATGATTACTGCCCCAGAAAGGTTCTACATTGTACGCAATAAAATGTTACTACAACTTACAAGGCACTGTGAGAGGAGTGCACATCAATGTCTGTAGGAAAAATATCTGGCTTCAAGTCTTGAATTAACCTAATGCCTTAACTGCCACCAAGAGCAGTTTGGCCAGTTTCATAGAGCTGCTTAAGTAGGGTCATAGATGGGTGTTTGTCCTGTAATGCTGATTTACAGTCGATATTAAACAGAAAAATACAACAAATGTCACTTGTGAACGGTTCATATAAAGTGTCTCCTTGCTGAGAAAAAAAAAAAAAAAAATTGCTGTATTTTCACATGAACTTCGAATCCATCCACGTTTAGTGAGGTAATTCCGCGTCTACCAACAGCATCTCTGGCAAAGCCGCAGCATTTGGAACTGACAACAACCCTCAGATATCTGAGAAATTACTTAAACTAAGAATTCATTGAGGTGCTTCTCAGAATCAAATGCTTTCGGGTGAACAGTTATAAATCCAAATCATATTAATACTTCAAAGGGAATACTTTCTTTAATTAGTTTATACTACCAACAGCTGTAGTACTTCTTCACCAAGTAAGTTGTTATCTATCTACATGTATGGTCATTATTTCTTTTAGTACACGTGCCAAAGTATAACCCTAACCCTAGCAGAAAATATCGCTTTAACAATAATCCGCAAAGCAGAATACTTAGTCAAAGCACATTTACTTGGTATTTTGGGTGGTAACCATTCTGGTTATTGTGTTATACTCGTCTATTTTTCATGCTTACATGTATAATAGCACATGACCACTGGACTTGTCTGGTCTTGAGTTTACTGGCCCGATACTAAAAACACTGACCTCTGGTCTGTGGTTCAAAACTGAAACTTCTTTCCATGTCTTCTCTCCATTGGGTTCTTGGCTAGTTCACTTTACTGAGAGTCCTTGGCTTCACAACCAGAATAAATGAAAAAAAAAAATGGAATAAAACAGGAACATTTGGAGACCTGTACACTGTCTACCTTAAAGGAATAATCACTGTATAAGGCCATGCTGTTATCCCTTAATAAGTTTGGGAGTTGAGTTGGGTGATGTACATACCTATAAACCTTGTGTTGAGATGACTAAACCTTATTCACTGTCTTTAGCTTCCTGTAGTGAGACACAAAGTGACTTATTACCGTGTTTATCAGTCCCTAATTTAAATATATTGTTTGTCAGGGTTCCCCAGTTGACTTTTACCTGACGGCTGAGCCAGTTATAGGGTACATGTAGGATCATAGATTGGTAAATACTCAAAACAATAATGACCATATTACATGTATAAAAACGTACTTGTGTGGTAAGAAGCACTACAGCTTTTGATAGTAAACTAATTTCAGAAAGGATTCCCCTCGAAGTAATTGGCCTTGTACATGATTTGGATAATATTTTTCCTTCAAAAATGTGAAATGATTTATTTCTCCGATTTCTGGGGGGTTGGTGTCTGTTTGCAAATGCTGCGGCCAGTGATACAGTTGATACCAGTTGTCACCTCACCAAAATTCTGTGACAGTTTTTAGCTGTTTTCTTAGCAAGTAGACTCTGTATTCAGCTGAAACTTTCACATATAGGACTTTTATTGTATCTTTCTTCTGTATAGTGTGATCTATAAATCAGCATAATGTTGACAAGATGAGATTTAGCAAGGCTTAATTTCGTCAACTACCTGTACATGATAGCCTGGCTTGCAAATGCTGGTCAAGTTGATTTTGGGAAACCAAAATAGTTAGTCCAGCTGACAAGGAAACAATACAATGTATTGATTAATTCACTGAAATAAAACTCTACCATTATATAATTTTAAAGATGTGATAGGTGCAAAATATGTTGTTGTTTATTGCAAGAGTATAGAGATTATTTTGTAATCAATAACCAACTGAAACATTTTTTTTTTTAATGATTGCAATACCAGAAATGACCAAAAAGCAAGAAGTCTAGTTTTGCAGCTAAATTGGCTGATAACCATCTCCCTTTTGTTTCATTTTATAGTGCCATAGAGAAACAAAAAAACACTGTTCAAAGTTTTGTAAACTTGGTCATCTCCTCTTTTTCTGCAATTTACAGAATTGTACGCCTGTACCAGTACAATCAAAGTGTAAACTCTTCCTGATTGTGCAGAACTTCCCCCGAAAATAAACCAATCTTGCCATGTAATAGATCATGTTAATGTAATAGGTGTCAATCCTGCCATGTTTAGATGAAAATCTCCAACTGGTTATGGAAACATTTTTCCATATCATGTTGAATGTTTGTAGTGGCCCTGATTGCAAGATGCAAATGTTGGCAGCTCTGGAAAACAAATGTGCTAATGTTTACTTTGTTATTTATAAATTTTTTGAATGCAATTTCAGAACAGTAGTTCAATAGTTGATTAGATCATTTCCATGTGATGAATATGCATGACAGTACATCATTCTCTATTCACCTCCAGTATCCAATCACAGGCAAGCTGATGATGATGGACAGCCGCAGGCCGTGCAATATGCAAATGAGGTAGTCCCATCGCAGCTGCAGCATGTAGAGAAGAAGAAAGCCATTTCCCTTGGTGGTTGAGTTGAGGTGAGTCTAAGAGGACCCTTTGCGGGAACCCCACTAACTTCCTTACCTCTGTGTACTGTATCTCGTGGGACCATGTAGTCACTTTGCAACTTCTATAAAAACAAAAACGAAAATCTTTGTTTGTCCACGGCAAGCTTGGGAATTAGTGCATCTGTATCTACTCAGCTACTTAATTCACTTCTTTCAGGATCATTTCAAGAGCAGTCTTTTCTGAAGTGAGTAAAATAAATTGGTTGTGTTTGTAATCTTGCTCTAAAAGTGTAGTGGCGTTAGCACAAATGTTTTTTTAGAGTTTATGTTTTAAACAAGTTTTTATTTAGGCAGAAACGTTTTTTTAGAAGGTATGCTGTTATTTGAGTTTTCAGATGACAAAAATGTGTTTCACTCACTTTGAAGTCTGACTCTTTTTGTAAAATTAATTTTATTTTAATGTACTCAGTACTTTCCAATTCCTGTCAATGTGAGGAGCAAGCATGATAATCTTCCGACTTTTTGATTTCATTATTATTTTGTCCCTGGAAAAATCAGAAGTGTAAAATATAAATGTGTACAGAGTTACCATTGTAACTTATGATACACATGTTGATGGTCATAGTGAAAAACTTCCCAAGTTTGTTGCAATATTTTTGCTTGAAGCAATACAGTTTTTCAGAAATGAGTCAAACACTTAGTTTTGATGTCATTCGGGAATTTTCACTTTATTTTCTTGTGCCTTTTCTTACCAATTGTTTCTCAACTTTGCCTTTAAACTTTCACTTTCAATCATTTAAACTTCTTTTACATGTATGTGTTCTGTACATTATGTGGTTCACATAACGTGCAAATACTGGTCTTTGACTGTACACCGTTGTTGGCCAGATGCTTTAATACCAAGTTGAATACCATATGCTTTCAAATTATACCCTTGAGTACAGTTTTTATTGACAACAAGAAAGCTCATAAACAACTGCAAAAAACCTTAATAGTGGATTTTGCATAAAAGTGGATTTCGCATTTAACATTTTTCTTTGGCTAGTAAATTAATATAAACTTAACAAATTTGTGAAAAATATGTACAAATTTCTGCAAGGCATGGAATTATTACTATTATTTATTTTTTTAAATTGCACGCACTATGGATTCTAGTGAAACTATTTTGAATGTTAGCATTTGAAAAATATTAAAACAAACATAAAAAATTTAAATTATTTGAAATTGAAGTAATTATCATGATGATTGACACCATACAGTTAGCAACATGAATAATGTTGATATATTTTCTGTGGTCATTGCCATACCATGTCCTTAAACACCTCTGTGCAAGACATACATTTTTGAGCAGTCACGGTCTTTGACATTTTCATCATGGTTGGCTTGTTAGATGCCAGCAGCATCATCAGGTTTCTTCACCTACATTGTAAACTTAGCCTCTTCTCATTCATGTAATCCATCAGCTGCTAGCATTGGTAATGTGATCAGACTGGATAGCCTAACCTTCATGTGGTGTCCGATTACAAACCAGTGACTCTATTGATCAGATCAAAACATCTTGAGAGGAGTCTACTACTACCTCCATGGATTAACGAAGAACGTGGAATTTATCTACCAGTACATGAGTAATGTAACAAGACTTGATAGTTGGTGACTAATCAAATCAGCTTGAGAGAGAAGAGTCGACCCTGTTTATTGATAAACTCTTTGAGTGTGGGATGCATGATGTGTACATCCACCAGTACTTAAGAAATATGATGAAACTTGATTGCTTGGTCAGTCAATGACTTATCGTATCCAAACAGCCTAAGAAAAGTCTACAACAAATATTAAAGAGAGAATGGGCATTTTATTGTCATTATTTGTTCGGCTACATACATGTAACATGTACATGTAGTTCAAGAGACAGGCCTGTAATTCTGAAGCCACAAAGGTCATGCCCTCTGATGCCAGGTCTAAGGCCAAGACCAATGGCCATGGCCTCTGTTTCCTCCCTGTACATGTACCCTGGTCTTGGCCTTGGTGTCCACCCTCTTAAAGTTTAAAATGCAGGCCTGTAGAAAAGGTACGCATTCAGGTCACTTGCTAAGAGCGAGCACAACAAGTATTATACGTCTGTAGCTTCTTGAAGATAAATGATACGGTGTGGAGTTTTCAGTTTCCCAGGTGATGCCCATCATCCAAATTGAAGTGTCAAATACAAATACATGTATGTGAAAACATTCAGAGCAAGGTTGAATAGTTTTGTGCTAGTACGAGGAATGAAATTAAGCAGTACACAGCTAGTACAGTAATACACAGGTATGGTGGACATCACTTCTTCCTTGGAATGTCAACCTGCTACTTGTTTTCCCTTCCAACATACATGTACTGTACACCTACATATGTAAAGACAGTACAAACACCCCATGATGTTAAAGTTAATAACAACTACATGTAGCATTCAAACCCATGTCACATTTCCAGTATTGCTTTGATTTACTGAACCATATCTTCTACATGTAAGGCTTACCAATAGTAAGGCTTTAATGTACCATATTTCTTTAAAGGAATATTTTAACATCCTTGTAATGTACCTGTACATGTGGATATGCAATACTCAGTCTCAATGCAAGGACCACTGTACTGTCTTTATTGAATATTAGGACTGGTTCAAGGAGAGTCAGTCGAAACGCTCCATTAATTTTTATAATGAAATGTTGTTTTTAGTGGGAGCCTGGACATTTAAGGTCTCATGGTTAGTGGATAGTGACCATTACATGTACTTCTAAAGACTAAGCTTGGGTAGTTTCTGGTTTTGGGATCCATGGTATAAAATCATCACCAAAATACTGCAGTATTCGATTGGGGAACTTTTCAGAGTGGCCAAAAGAAAAACAAAAAAACATACAGTCTCATAGTCATACAGTCTGAAATTGAAAACCAAGCACGACGATATTTCTAAAACTCGGAGCTCTGAGTGTTGTTCAGTATTGAACAAACATACTTGGTATTACTGAAAAACCTCCCAAGCTTAACTCAGACATGGCACAAACAGCGCCCTCACAGAGGTCAAAGAAGACCTGTCAGTGTCACTGAGGCTCTGTGTTTGGTGTGTACCACGTTTCTATTGTTTGACCTCAGCAATAGCAAGGGGTTCATTGAATGGATTTCATTCCCTTTGTTTGTCCCTTAAATTGTCTTGTCAAAGAGCATCCAGAAGCATTTATGGAGCTCTTTGACGTCAATTTTGTTTTGTCACTCTTTTGTTTCTCTTCACGTGGGTTTAAAAAAAACAAAAAAAAACGCTCCCACCCACAGTTTTCTTTTTCTGATCTTTTTGGAGCTTCATGAGTAATCATACATGTATCCCTTTGAAAATATTCTTGCCACAATGAAACCCTGACTTGACAAAGAAAAAACAACAAAGATTCTTATAATTAGTTCCATGATTTGATGTTTTCGTGTGACATAAGTTGAGTAAGGACCGACCGTGATGCGCAGAACCTCAGCCATAAGCCACGACTGAAAGTCTGTCATGGTAAATGTACATGCTAGATTCTTGGAATGCGTGAACTACATGTACTTGTACACCCTTCCATTGAATGGAATGTAATGTCCAACAATGGTGGTAGCCTCAGTGTAAGCATTTGTGCAAAATTAGGACAAAGGTCTTGAAATGTGAGTTACACATTAACCCTCGGAAAGGGATCTTACAAGGCTTGTTTCCCAGTACCTGTTGCTTGGTTATCTGAAGCATACATGTATCTTGGCCAAGGTACATGTGTACCTATATGTACCTGCCTGTATACTACACAAGGGAAACTCTAGCTTAATAAAGACATCAGCAGTCCGCATGTGAGCAAATCATTAGGAAAATCCGAAGTTGTCCTGGGTGTTAAAAAATATCCTTTGTAAATCTGTCAAAAAACTTTTGCTTTTAAACATCTCATCCAGCATGAAGTGGTTTAAGTGAAATGTGTCCTCTTAGTTATGATTCAATGATGTGAAACCAAACCAAATTTAAGGTTTGTGGTTACTATAACAACATCACTGATCTGCTTGATTTGTGGAGATTTCCTAGTGTTTTCATTGGACAGGTTTTGAGATTGGTAGTTTTGTTTTTTGTTTCAATGTACAAAGTTTTATCCTGAGAATTTACAAAGGAAAATTAACGTTTTGCCCTTAACGTTTTCAGTTACTAGCCAGTGGGACCAGTTAGCTTTGTCATTTCACTGGTTTTCCAGTTTCTTCACTTGTCCATACTTTATAGATGCTGACCTGTACACCCACCTGTACCTGTACACCTGTAACTTCTAGTAAATCAAGTGTTGTATCAAAGCACATACTGCACCCATCATAAGAACCTATGACAAACAAAAGTGCTGCCTTGATCCGCACATGACCGCATGCGTAAAACGGGACTGAGCATGAGTCATGGACCATTGGTCTAGTGGTTGTTAATAATAGATCCTTGACGGAATGATACATGTATCATAGAAGTATAAATTGTAATCACCTTGTGTTCTTGCTCTGCTGATGACCCAATATGACTATGTCTTTTAAGTGCTTTGTTTTTTGCTCGTTGGGAAAGAACTTTTTCGTAATTTGACAGGTTAGGGCACGACAATTGACTTAGGCCGCAGGCCCAAGGCCAGTGATTTTAGCATTGGGCCAGTAAACTCACGACCAGACAAGTCCTGTGGTCTTGTGTTTTTCAATTACGATACATTGTACATGAGGCCTTCTTAAAAGGGGGTTGTTTCTAATAATGTTTTATAATATCAACAGCTCTCCATTGCTCTTTACCAAGCAAGTTTGTATCCTGGTCATGTGTCATTGGAGTAATTACTAAAGTTACATGTATAGGCCTACCCTCCCTTTAAGACGATGTTTCCCTTTGTAACTTTAAATACATTGTTATCCTCCTGAAGCTGGAAGTAAAGTGACACCTTTCAATTATAAATTTTCATGAGAAAGATGTTATAAGATACATGTACAAAACTATGATAAATAAGGTTACCACACTTCTTATTATCCTCCTGAAGCTGGAAGTAAAGTGACACCTTTCAATTATAAATTTTCATGAGAAAGATGTTATAAGATACATG
>JAUELU010000010.1:7198554-7211981 GCA_032357145.1 Evasterias troschelii
AGGGAGTGGTTTCTCACAATGTTTTATACTATCAACAGCTCTCCGTTGCTGGTTACCAAGTAAGTTTTTATGCTAAAATATATTTTGAGTAATTACCAAACGTGTTCAGTGCCTTTAATGAAATGACCTAAAAATGGGGAAGTATTGTTAATGAAACCTGCAGATGTCCATCTCATTCCTGCGTGTGGTAGCCAACTAAGTTCAAGATTGGTCATTTAAACAGGCAGGCTGGAAGAAAGCCAGTCTACTGTGTGGACTTTAAAGTTGACATCAGGAAGTTTATTCAACAGTTCAGTATTGTTATTTTTGTGATTTACTTTGTGTGCCAGAGCATTGTGAATCTCCATTATTGCTCTTGGAGTTCCACAAAGTGTGCTGGTGAAATCGGTAAAATAAAATTATTATTATTTAATTGATCAACTTGGTTTTATTTACACTAAAATATCACTCAAAATTGATAAAACAGCTATTTTACAATGACTCAATCTTTTTCTGAGTGTTTTCAAGAAAAGAAAGGGTATGAAAGGTCTTGTTGCAGGCCTGTATTTTCATCTTTAAGAAGGCCAACAGCATTAAAGGGCAATACCATTTTCATTTTGCAAAGGGCTCTTCCATTTGGAAATCTTATAGTCTACTGGAAAGTTTTGAAAGGGCACTAAAGCCTCTGTGTAATTCCAGTGTGGTCGGTGTAAAAATCGCTTTGTGAAAAGATAGTGTCCCCTAAATTTGATCTTACAATTAAGATATTGAGACACAAAAGCTTCATTTGTGTAATGATATTGTCAAACGCAATTGTGTGCCATCTTCAACACTTTACAAGTGTGTAATTTGCCTCGTTGCTATGTTCAAAGTAGAGGCCTCTGTAGAATCAAGACAATGTATGTAGACCCCATGTTCACAAGCTCAAACAGTACCATCACTGAGAGAACTTTGCGAGTTGCGCAGTGACCGTACACAAGTCAGCATTTCCATTGTTTGACCTCAGCGAAGGCAGCTTATTCAAAGGGTCATTTTACAGACCTGATACATGTACATGTACATCAGGGAGGCAGAGTAGAGGCAGTTGCCTTGGTGCCCCTTGAAATGATCAAATCAGGTCTTCTTTTCCGTCATTGAATTGAAGGGGGGGGGGGAATTACCATACCCTTTATAGCCTGAATTCACACATTAATAATCTTTATATCCACTGGTAAAAGTCAAAAAATGATAATAGTGTTTCTGATCAGCAGAGTGTGGGTTCGAGTCCCTTTCAAATGGGACATTACACTGTAGGTCCTGTGTACTACATGTAGGATTAGTAGTGCACGTAAAAGAACCCAGAACATTTATCATGGAAGAATATGTACATGTACTGGTTAACCCTGGTGTTTCTGGCTCCCAGCAAGCACCCTTATTGACTGGTTTTGTTAGGCTTGCGAGCTTCAGTGATTAAATTCAAGTTATGAGGTATCCATGGTTTCATTACCAGAAATAAACAAAACAACTTTTTGTAGTTAACACCACCTCCTAACAACAACCTACTGTACATGTGTTTTATACTGTGTACATTAGTAGTACATTGTACATAAAATGACCAATCATCAAGTGAGTGAATCCCATCACCACCTTCTGTTCCACCAGTCCAGTAGATAACCATCAGGAAGTGGGTTTGATTGTCTCTGACTCCCTCAAGGCCAGTAAGTAGAACTCCATCCTAACCCCCAATGCACAAATTGTTTAACATGTGCTTCCTTTCCAAGCCAATATCCACCCCAGAGGAAATCCTCGTCTTCGGGTACCCACTACCCAGGTAATGCTGCTCTGAGCCTCTGATCACTAATACTTGATAGCTTATGTGCATACATTGTAGATATAGTCACTGCCAGGCATTTCCCACACGTGTTGTCAACATTATTGCTTTTGAAGAAAGCGTGGGTAAACTTTCAATTTTGTGCGAGGCCTGACTCGAGGGAGTTTTCAGAATTTGAACTTTCAGTTTTTGTATGATAATCTCTGATCTTACTGTTGTTATAGATTTTCATATTAAGACAAAACCAATGATAGTGTGGCATAAGGAACTGGAGTGAAATATCAACTGGCAGATTGCAGGATTTCATTTTGTTCAGCATTAGCATTCTGATTTCATTGGATGTGAGTTTAAATTATCAGCATTTCATAACCAATCGCATTCCTCATTAGATGAGTGTCATCCTCACCGTCCAATCATCAGCCTCGTTTGTCAGCCTGTCAGCCAATCACACTGTGTTGTAATTAAGGGTTTAACACCAGAAAAAAAACCTGGAGAAAATGGCGGATGGTAGACACAAACATAAAAAGTGGAGCAAGTTCAAAGATGCAGTGAATAGAAACGGGTTGGTTAGACGCATCAGCATCCGCAAGAGCAGCCGTGTCAAGAAGTATGGAGACACCAGTGAGGAAAATGAAGAGGACTTTAACAACTATCTGTGAGTGCAGAGGCGTTTGGATCACCTCTGAATATTTGCAATTTTGTCATCATGCACTAAACAGTCTAACACCCATTCAGACTCATGGAATGCATCCTTTCATTAATAGTCTTTTTATTTGATTGTATTTATTTTATATTATTTTAATGGCATCACCATAAACCATCATTAACAGAGTGAAATAAACTCAGTAGGGCCCCTATGCCTGTGGAATTTGTTCCACCCTGCAAGATTTGGAAATGCACGTAGTATGCAGTTTTTATGGTGCGCATTCTCACTGGGCGCACTTGGTGATTTAGTGGTGAGACATCTGCTCTAAAATGATGGAATCTTAGGTTTGATTCCCACCTGTGTAGTTTGCTGTTGATTACTTTTTTCCCCTTCAGGACTCAGTTGAATACACATGTACACTGTACAGTGCTTATCACATATTGGTGTTAAGTAAAAACCAAAAGTGATATCAATTTTTGTTACCTACAAACCATCGTCGCTATCTTAAGCTTTGAAACTCATAATATTGCACATTTGTGAAGCATCGCATGCGTTTCTTTATGGTTCACTCATTGATTGACATTTCCTGTGCTGCAAATGTACCAATCTTGGTTATTACATTGCTTAAAATGTTCTCCTTCAACATCTACATGTCGATAATTTCAGAAAAGTCTGCATTGTCTAGAGCAAGGTCGTATTGGGAAGTTAATTCCAAAATTCTTGAAAAATTGTTTTTGCTGGTGTTGTAAACATTTATTTCTGATTTTGTTTTTTAGACTTATGTGGTTTGTTGGGATACAATATGATTACTTGATTAAAAAAACCAAACATTTGAAGATTTTTAAGTTACAAACTTGATACCGTAGTCTGTTCTTTCCTTTACAATGTATGTCAAAAGTATTTCAGACGGTTCTGTTGTTAGGAGCATGTAGTCTTGTAGAATGGATTCTCATTTTAAACTAACACAAATTTTAAATAGTTTTAAAATGATTTACTGTTTGATGTTAACAATGATACTTGATATTTCTGAATCCTAAATGAGTTCATTTATTTTATTTCTTTTTCTTTTGTTAAACATTTCCAAAACCGATTAACTCTTAATTGCTGATCTAATATGTGCATGTTTTATATTATAAATGTAATAACAACTTTTAAAAGCTCAAAAAGATGATTGAGCATGACTTGTTAACATAACATGATATTGTTTTGTTTTTTAACATTTTACATTTACAGGCCTGAACATTTTGAGCCCGAAACTCGGATGATGTAAATAAGATATTTATTGTTTACCAACTGTGTGTGTTTCAGTATTGTGGTGTGGATATTCTACCTTGATGCGTTTTGCAGTGGGTATGAGGTGGGGCTGAGGTTGGGCGGGAGGGTGGGCGAGTTTTGCTACATTATGGAAATGAAAGCATTATACATTCAAAACAAAGTTGTACAACAGTTTTGGCAAGTCAAATTGCTGTAATAGTTAGCCATACTATTTTAAATGTGGTTTTTATAGTTAGCATTGATGTTTTTTTTTGTATTTTATATTTGTAAATTTTGAGTAAATCCAGTATAAACTTGTGTTTTCCTGAAAACATGAAAGCCGGAGCACTTATGTTTGGCAGCTGTTTTAAATTGATGCGATTGCATGTTTTTTGGCACTTTTTGAAAACATAATTCCAGCTACAGTATTATACTAATTATGTTCCAGGTTCTTAGCGTTTCTTGCCTCTCATCAACTGAGCATAATTAAGAAACTACATCTACTATAGTTGATGATTTATGAGACCTTTAACTTCCTAAATAAGATACTGATCAATCAAATCAAAATTACCCCGAAAGTAAAAAGGAGTTTTCCTACCATTTAAACAAAGTTTGTTGGCACCTTGAGATGTTGCTGACATTTTGTTTTTTGTACTTTTGTATTTCCCTGGCAAACAAAAGTTGAAATAATAATAACAAATTTGCTGCGAATAAAAAACCCAAACTAAAACACTTTGAAAATTAAGTTTTTGGTGTATACATGTGATTTTTTGTTTAAATGAGGATTGTCTAACAGCATTATCTATCTGACTTAACTTCCTCTGTGGGCTGTGGCAGCATCACTAACCATTCAATATTTTCTTGTTCAAACCACAAAATCTCATCATCATCATTCATCTTGCTATTCATGATCCCGCCCACCATTGTCCACAGTCCCACCATTGTCCACAATTAAATAACACCAGTCACCACACATTATTAACCCTGTTAGCACCTGTTTTGTTTATTCCACTAACACTGTTAACTAATCAATTTAACAGGGAACATGCTGCTCAAGGACAGTTTGTTATTGTTTTCCTGTATGTCCTAAACTTGGAAGTTAACTCTCCCACTAACTACACACACTGCAAATATGTGACAGACATTTGTTGAAATCACTTGGGTTTCCTCCTCTGATAATAGAGATAATGATGGTTGGTCATCCTTTGGTAAAACCTGGAGTGGAATTTTAATTGAAATGCAATTAGAGTAAGATTCCTCAGTTGTAGAATTTGTTTTGGCATGCTGTGTTGTCTTTGTATGTATCGTGGTAAGTTCTGTAATTATACCAATGTCTTTTTCTATGTAGTATTTGAACGTCTTAGGCTGGAAATTGATGTGTCCATCTTAAGTTGTGCATAATGCACAAGGCATAAAATTGAAAATACACGCTGAACAATGCACATAGTGTTTATGGACAACACAGAAAGCAATACAAAGACATGAATTATGTGCCTTGGTTGGGGTGTATTTTCATTTTTATGCATTGACGGACACAAGGATTTCCGGCCTTATGAGAATTCCACACTTTTCATTAACCTGTCATTGATTTATAACTTTTTAAATTATAGTTTTTTTAAATGTCAGAGCTGCCAACTCTCCCTGAATCTGCAGAAAGTTCCCAGAAAATTAAACCAATTGAAAATATCCCTGATTATATTTATAGAAACTTATTCCCTATTATGTTGAAAGTAATTCTAAATGTCTCTCTGGTTGTTGTACAATATCTCGCTGATTGCAAGATGCAAATGTTGGCAGCGCTGATGCGCAGTTTAACTTTGGTTGCCATGGGAGAATTTTCAAGAATAGCCCATGAATAAGAAAAGAATACTTCATGAACTTATAAAATTGGAATAATGTAGTAAGTAACACCTTGAAATTAGGCCCAGCGGCAAACATGATGCAAAAACAAAGAATTGCTCCAAATCTACAACCTCACTGAGACAGTATCTTGGTAAGAAGGAACCAGTGATGGGACTGATTATCTAAGCGGGTCACCTGTTTAGTCTGTCATGAAAGGTTCTCCAATCGCCTTAATCAGGATACCTCAAGGCACCTTGTTATGTAACCAGATTTCTGCATCTTGATCTTGTTGATACCGCGCGAGGCTAAAATCCAATTTCCTGGCGCTGACGAAAAACTTTCACTCGCCCTTTTTTGAAGGTCTCTGATAAGAATATTTTAAAAGGCGAAATGTTGCTTGCATAATGTGAGATTTGGAAACAAGTGTTGTTTTTTGTTGGTTTTCTTAAAAAAAAAAAAAGATGCCACGGTTTAATAGCAGGTGTGATACTTCATGGAGGCAAGTGGTGCCCCTTGAAATGTTTCAGTACAAATGTAGATCCGAATAGAGGTTCCCTTTTCCCAAGAACAAATTGCCTTGTCCTTACAAGGCTTAAGTGTCAGGCCTATAATAGGGCGCTTTTTCTTGAACTTTTGTCACGTGATCTTTGCCTTCAGAATAATAGAGTTTGTAAAACTGTTTTGGGGTGAACAAATCCATGCTTGTATGTGTTATTAGCATCTCTGTCCTTAGGTTGTATAGTGTTAGCTGACCCTATTACCTTTGAGTGACAAACTCATGACAAATACAAGTTGTGTAATGGCCCAGTCCATTGTCCAACAAGGTGGTGAGTCAGTATCCCGCTGGCTGTTAGCTCGATTCTAATGGAAACAATGCCTCATTTAATACTAACACTATCCACTAATTGTTTTGCTTTGGCTTGTTGTTTTGTTCTTATGTTGGCTAACTGTACGTTACTGTTGATGATGTGTTAACCTTGTGTTTCTGTTTATGAATCTGCCCAATTTGGGTGACCGTGTACTTTCAAAAAAGAGTTTACAATCAGTGCACAAACTTCCATATGGAAGTAGCTTTGCTAAGGCCAAGTTTGTGGAAGGACCATTGTCGACTTGAGGTCAATATGCCTGGTTCCCAACACACATTTTTGAGCATAGATACCAGTTTATATCAGCCTCTAGCCGACCAAAGGTCTTTGTGCAAACTTGGCCTTAAAAGTGAAAGGTTCCAACCAGTACTTTTTCAGATGCTGTCAGATACATTAAATGCTCAATGAAATTTTGCCCTTATACATGTACATTAGTACAGTGCCGCTGTCTTTTTTCTCTTTCACACAAATCAATGGGATCAAACTGAGGCTGGAAGGAAAATAGTCTGACACCCTTTAGTGGAATGAGAATTATAACTTTTCTTCCCATTTGGTATTCAGGGAACCTGATACAGAGTGCAGCAGAGTGATAAAGGCCTGTCGTCACCCAATTCACAGTTTTTTTGAGTTTGTGAGGGCGTGTGAGAACCAAATTAACATGCAAAAAGAGTGAGACAAATTAATTAGTCCTATTGTTATTATATCTATAGGCCTATTTGGCCATTGATACAAGAAAACAATTTGCAGTCAAAATAAGACAAAACTGTAATTATGATGCAAGTTAGCCATTGAAAACGCCCTCATTCAATCAAAAATACATATCTACACTCATGTAAAGTGTTCACTTCAGTTATGCTGTCTCAAATGCTATGCACTTGAAGGAACCCCAAATACTCATTGGACAGCGGGGAGGGTGAAGTAAAATGGAACAACCCACCGTTGAATGTTTTTGTAATATCGTAATCTGAATGCAAAAATAAATGAACTGTCCAAAATAAGGAAGTGGACCTACATCTATTAGTTTTGTCTGGTCTTACATGTACCATTCAATGCATAGTCCAAAATGTGCATCGCTCTTTGCACAACACAGGACTTGATCTGGCACCTGAGGCACTTGGCACTTTACTACATGTAGTTGAGTAGTTTTAAGTATCTACAAACTCCTGTACAATGAGGTCCTAGGTTTGAGTCTCACCCTTCGTTTGATCTCAGACACACCCAAGTATTCAGCGTTCTGTATTCTAATACATTGTTTTAAGAGCTGAATAACAATTAGTCATGATGTTCTCTCCTTCATCTTACAGCCTGCTGGCCCAAGTCTACAGTCTCTTCATAGATGGAGAACAACAACAGTGGGAGAAGATTATTGACGAGGTAGTCCGTATCTGCGTCACTGTTGAGCAAGAGTCACCCAAGTACATCTTCCATATTGCCACGGTCGATGCTGATCTTCAGGGAGTGTTAGATGCTTATATCAGTGTACCAGGTAAGTCATGTTTTCTTGTTGGTGTTTTTGTTGTTCTTGTTGTTCTTGTTCTTGTTCTCGATGTTGTGTTAAATGTGTATCACCATAAATGCTAATGTACAAGGAGCAGGACTACTCTCTTTTGGATTGTTGAGGCTCTGAGAAGAGCTGGACGTCTTGTTTTCTCTTGACATTTCAACAGGTGTATCTGATCATACTAATAATAAATGTATACAATACATGTAGCAGTGTATCTATTGGCGCCTCAGAGCGCTTTAGGACAGATAAATGCTAAGTTTTTGAATTATAAGATCCATTTTTATACATGTAGCACCTTGTACGGGTTTACAAGGTAAGGATGCACAGTATGCTGCCAACCATGCCAGAAATACCGGGCTGGGTTCTTTAACGTGCATCACACAACACACATTGGACCAAGGACTTTACATCCCATCTGAAGGTCATAGAAACAATGGTTAAGTATTTTGCTTTAAGACACAAGTGTCAAGAACCAGACTCGATTGAACCCAAACTCTTCTGATCAGAAACATCAAGGCTTGGGTCAAATGGGCTTGACCATTTGGCCATGACATGCAATCATCTGCTGCTGTTGTCATTTTATAGGGAGTGTGCATTGAAAACATTTTGTTCAACATCATGTATGTACAGTTGTAGGTAGAATGATGTGGATCATTCTACCATCTGGGAGTTGTATATGAACAGTTCACCATTCACCATTCATTGAGGTGCTTGACTCATTGAAAGTGTGCATAGTGACTTACTTTCCTGATATACCAGAATCAAAGAAATAGTTTCCTAGTTCCATGAAGGAATACACTTTGTCTAGTAAACACTGCTACATTGTACATGTAGGAGCTAGCAAGCACCTTTTCAGATGTGAATACTAAATTTAGAAAATGTGTTCAGTGATTTTTTTGAGTGAGAGATTGTAATTTGGTTATTTACTCTTACACCGATGTGTGTTAAGCACTGTATACTCAGTTCTTACCCGAGTTCTGTGAAAATCAAAAGGCAAGTTACTCAAGTGTGAGATTGTAAGTTCATTTGACCATAAACTGGTTGTGATTGCTACAATTAAAACATCAAAAGATACACTTAAAACAATACATATTTAACATCTAAAACTTGATGGGAGCAAGTAAAATGCACACACAGTTAACTAGCCCAGGGAGCTACTTTACAAAAAGCTTAAGCACAAGGTCACAGTGATTAAAGTCTAGTTTGAAGATGAAGTGGTGAGTTTCACCTTGCACACCTGCTGAAGGCCACCAAGAATCATGTGTGACCAAACCAACACTGTGGAACAATCTCCCTGGCCACATCTCCCCTACATTGTAGCTACTGTACCTATACATTAAACTCATTTAAAGATCTCTTATACATTTAGAGGTTCGTCTTGGGGCAATTAGTTGGCTAGCACTTCATAAACACTAGTTGTAAACACTTGTTAAATGCAACCTTTAATTATTTATTTTAATTGGAATAATTAAGGCTGCCCAAAACAACCTGGGACCAATAACAAAGAGCTTTGAAGCGTTCAATAGAGTTGGCTTGATAGCAAATTTATCTGTGAGGCAAAACGTTACCAGGGAGCCAATTACATGTGACAGCATCCTGCCACCATCTCAGAGGTAATGTAATGATGAAACAATGGTAAAGGTAAACGTACATTTATGTGTGGATGGTGCACAGGATGGGCCAATGAATAACCTTCTTTTGACCTCTACTCAAATGACATCATTTGCAAAAAGGTCTATACAATACCATAGTTTAGTTTGTAGCAATGTTACACAAATATTCAAAAATTGTGTTGAATTGGTTGGAAACAAATCAACCAATCATGGGAGGTATTTCAGTTCATGAATCTTTACAGAAAATATTGAATTTGGTCACATTATTTGTTAACTTGATTGAATGTTTTGCTAATGTTCCGCCGTCCATGTCAACCGGCGCACTTTGTTTATCAACAATGGAAAGGTCTGTAGACTGAACTCACTTGGTAGAAGTTTGTGTAAGTGCTTGGCCATGTTGAATGAACAAATGAATGAATGAATGTAGGCTTCCAAATACCATCATCAACCTTTCCTTTAAAACATTGTCACCACAACACAGAGGTGTTAGAAAAACATAGCATTGGAGTATACAAAAAAGCTTCAAACCTTTGATGTAACTCCCCCCTTTAGATATAATATGTCATTGTTTTTTCTTTTGTAGGATGTTGATTTTTTTATCTGGATGTTTGTTTCTTTATCAAACACAATTTTACTGACACATTTCCTGTGCCAAGTCGTGTTAGTTTAATATTGGATTTAAAAAGAAAACAAAGTTTGATAGAAAAATGTGAGTGCCCCAAATGTAAACTTGATTGCAAGAAAGTGATGTCAGCACATTCTCAAAATAACAAACTCTCTGCAATCTTGGATAGGATAGGATCATTTTTTATTTGCAACCAAAATAGGGTTGGATTCGTTATAAACTACATCAAAAATAACAAAAAACATCACATAAGCTTAAAATCCAAAAATTATCTTATTTTACAAAACAAGAAGCAGTGGTTGAAAAAAGAAAACGTTTATATACAAAAATGGCCAGTTAAATTACAAGATAAAATATTAAATCTACATTTAATCCAAGAGGAAGTAAGTGGCTTTTAATTTAAAACTTGTATACAAAACTTTTGTTCAAGTACTTTTTTTCCTGCAGGGCTCCGTCTAAAACATTGTAAGGAATTGGTCTTCAACCGCTGTGTGGTAACGACCTGGTTGATTGCTGGCTGCTGTTAATGGACTGTGGTCAATTATCATCGACCAGCCACCGACCAAGGTCATTACCATGCAGTAAAGACTGGTTCCGCATACTGTTATTATCATTAATAAATACTAAAACAAAAACAAAACAGAAACTGTAAAAATCTTCAGAATTTGAAAATTTTCTTTTGCTGGTATTTGTATATTTTATAGACATGTTCTATTCTTTTTTAAAGGCCATTCTTTAGGCTTTTCAATTTTTGCTCATATCTAACACAAATAAATTTGGCTGTTTGGGGAAGATGGATTTACAAAAAGTCCAACCTTTCCATTTTCTTGCAATCCAGTGGTTCAAGACCACAAAACCAAACATTATGTGACTTTCAGCCAAAAGATGTTCATCTGAACATTACAAAGATTTATTCTGTGATAAAACCATTAATAGTACAGCAGATATACAAATAGGGAAGTCATTTTGCACTTATAAAACCATTGTTAACACACACGTATGGTAGCTCAAATTGGATTGGCTTAAAGTGTCCATCTAAACTGCAAACTGGCCAATTACATTCCCTCTTCTGTCTCAAGTAAGTCACTTGGCTTTTTGTGCTCCCAAACTTCCTAAATTTGTTGTGGTGCTTGTGGCACTTACAAATACATACAGCCAGTGTGATTGCCTTTCAGCCTTTTTACGAGTCACAGCAGTGGAGCAGCTGTGATTATATTATCAACATGTACATGTATGTTGATGGGTAGTTGATGGTTGTTCGTAAAATATAGTTAATGGCCTGATGGTTGGACCCTGGCAGAGTCTTTCTCAAAGGCTGGTAGTTTTTTAACATTAGTCTTGGATGTGCCTCAGCAATGACGAGAGTCTTTGCATTTAAAAGAGCTGTTGTGAGATCTTCTGTTTGAACGTCAGGTCTTACAACTTGCTTGAAACGGTCTGTTTTCTCTTGTACTTTGAGTGGAGGTTTGCTGCTGTGAGAACATCTGTATTCTTGCAGGATTGTTACGGCTGAATGGTCCAGTGCACTTGACTGGAACTCAGTTTGCCAAGTCATCTGATCATTAGAATAGTTAGTGTTTAAAGTAACTCACCCACGGACTTATTGCAGCACAAAATATTGCTTTCAAAAGTTTATTTGGACAAGCAATTTTAATTAACTGTCAGTGTGTGGCATTAAACTGTTTCTGCTTTCATAGAGCTGCTTAATCATAGAAAGTAGCTGAGCACAGTAAAATTATGCTTACAAGAATAAGGTTACCAGCCATCAAACTATTCCACATGTATCAATTTTGACTGGTATCTTGCTCACTTTTGCTAAGCAGAAAATGTTTAAGCACCATTTGCTGCTTAAGCAGCTCTGACATTGTACCCAGGCAAGGTTGGTTTTTTCTGAGCAGTTTGTGTTGCTGTGGTCATTAGCTTGATGATATTGGGCACAGGTGTTGTTTAGAGGTGGATCTGTGAGGGCTGAGATGGCATTGTCGTTGATTAACAATTCATGCTTAGTAACAGCTTGAGGTGGTATGCTTTCTAGGGAGTTGTGTAAGTTCAAGGAATGGTTCAAGCATGCCCAATGACCAGGGATTAGTAGCTGTTTAGTATCTACATGCAGGAACCTTACAGTGATGTACTGGAGTCTAAAAACCCTTAAGGTAGTGGAGAAAGTCTTATGAATCGTTTAAAGAGGAAACTGCCATGCTGGTTTTTGGAAGATAAACTTTAAAACCCATATTTAATTTTTTTATGCAATTAATCTGTGAATTTGTCATCAAGTTTGGTGGTTCTGTTTTAGCGAAAAAACAGTTAAAAATGCTGTGTGTTTTGTCAAGGAGTTTGTGCACATGTACATACCTATCAGGTGTATAAGAATAGAACAATATATTTATCTGCAACCTCAATATAAAAATGGGTGAATTGAAATATATTCAAAAACGATAAAGTTACTTTAAAAAACTACAATACTGTAAAAACACAAAACTAGAAAAAATACTTTGCGAAAAAAAAAGCAAGGCGGAGAAACAGTACCAACTTGATAAAAAATACATTCAAAACATCAGGCTTAATTTAATTGCTATTTAATTTGGTTACTTCAAACACTGTTTCTTTGACTTGGACAGAATTTAATTTGGTGTGTTTATTAAAAACTCTAGGTCAGAAATTAATTTACTTCCAGACTTCTTAAATTTTTTTGCCTCCGATATATTTTTATTATTATCAATTATTGTTAAACCTTCGTTCTTACAAATCATAACAGTATTGCTGTCAATTTTTCATTATCTCTGTTATTTTCTTCTTCTGCCAGGAACACAGCTGGTGAGGTGTACATCAAGTTTTGTTCAGTGGAAGGATTCAGACCAGGGTGGTGCTTGGGGTCTTAACTTCATCTCGGACGAAGCAGCGGAGAAATTCATTGCACTCTGTTCGGTAAGTCTTACATGTCATACATGTACATGTAAGTAATCTCATTATTGAAATATGTGTCAGTCAAAATATTGTTTTGTTGTAAGAGTGTGGACAGTTGACAACTACTTTGGGCCGAAGGAAGTCGATTCATAGGGGGATGACATTTTTCAATAAGTGGCTGTATGTGGAGAACAGAATCTCCTGTTACACCTGCTCGATAAAAAAGTCCTAGATCAATTTTAAAACAACAATTTTTGCTCTGCCTTACATGTATGCTCCGTCCATCTGTTTGAAGCCCCAAGAGCGAAATTTTTAGCCTTGTCATTTTACAGACAGAGACACTAATGATCTTTCCTTACTAGCATGCCATATACATAAATGGCT
>JAUELU010000010.1:7213347-7226011 GCA_032357145.1 Evasterias troschelii
TTCATGCACAAAAACACCCATTAAAAAAAGCCCAGAAAGCTGTTCTTTTTGGTTTGTTCTCAAAAACACGACCACAAAAAATGTATAACAATGCCGACAGGTTTGTTATAGTTTGTCATTGTAGAAATGGTGTACACTCCTCAAAAACAAATGATGCATCATTAAGTTAAATTAAATTTCTTTTGTTGTGAAATAAATAGTTTTTAAATGGCCTGTCTGACTGTGATTGAAATAATTTGATTTCACTAGGGTGGTAATAGTTAATATTAATATCTGAAGGGTCAGTATGGGTCATAAATGATGCTTTTACAACCGACAGTTAGAGTTTCAGAGAAAGATAGTCGCAGCAGATGCACATTGTATACGGGAAATGGAAGGTCATGCCGGTTCCAGTCTTTTGGCAAACCCATCGGAAATAGTGTCGTCAAACCCAAACTGCATCCCACGTACATGGAAAGACCAAGGACATTGCGTAGTCCTAACCACTCTGGTGTCAAATACTTAGTACTGGTGGTGAGTGTGGACATGTTTGAAGTTGCTGGTGTATCTGGTTTTGGGAGTTTTTTTTCGGAGTCTGGAAACTTCTGTGTTGTGTGGTGAAACTTGCTTAAGAGTCAAGAGGTTCTTTCCTGCATAGTCTACAATATTGTTTGTCTCTTGGATTACTTTATTTTCCATGTAAATTCGGACAGGCAGTGATGATTTCTTTTTCTACATGGTGAGTGGCCTGAGTGCCTCCTGGTTTTAAAGGAGTGTTTTATTTTCAAAAGAAAAATTATGTTTAAATAGATGCAAAAATTGCATCAAATAAAGAAAATTTACTACATTGTCTTTTGGTTTTTATCCTACATTGATGTGTGATAAAAGCAATGTGTACTCACTGGGCACACCCAATGGTCTATAATGAATGCAAAATCTACTTGAGAATTGCAGGGGCTTGGGTTCATAACCCACCCGAGTAGTATGTTTCTGTTTTTTTCTTTGCCGTGTCATTAATCTGGAGGTTGCAGGTCCAAATCTTGCTCTAGTTAATTTGTCTTTGTTCAGTCCACAATTACTTAAAAACTTATCTGCAAACTTGAGTCTTCCTTTTTGTGCCGTAAATGTTCATATGTGAGACAAAACATACATATTTTACTGGACAATGTTGTGGGGCAACGAGCCAATGACCAGTGGCATGGAGGCAGATGCCTTGGTGGCCTCCTTGAAGCATCAGGTCTGACTCTGCACTTGTATCAACTTTACCATGTTTACAATCAAGTAAAATATTTTGCCAGTGTTACCAATTCTTACAGAATCATCTCTATTCAAGATAATTTTTGCATTCATGAACTGCCCCAGGCGTTGGAAGTTTACTTTTGGAAAATGTCTAGACAAACACTGTTCACTTTTGTAATCGGAGCAGATTTGTGGCGAAGTGGCTGACTGCTTTGCAGCTGATCGTGGGTGACATTTGTGGGATGACACAAATGTCAGTCTGCCAACTCTTCCTTATTCTGCAAAACTAGCTTGGAAAATCTCCCTCACTGTGTAAACGTTTTCCTTTTCTAGGTTGAATGTAATTCAAAATATCTCCATGATTGTTGTACAAAATCTTCCCGATTGCAAGATGTAAATGTTGGCAGCTCTGGTAGCTTTGTTAGTACAGATTCCAACCTGTAACTATTTGATGTTTATTTTATTTCTGTATTCCGTTTGAGTCTGAGCTTTGTTTTCTTTTTGGAAGTAGAGCTCTTGGCCACTAATTCATTCCAGATATTTATGTTATTTCCTTCATGTTGCTTGCAATTTTGGCTGGTTACCTTATTCTTGTAAGCATGAATTTGTTGTGCTTAGCTACTTCTTGTGCTACTGTGCTTAGAAAATTCTTTCTAAGCAAAATGAGCAGGATACCAACAACACATTGTTCTTTGTGACGTGGAACTTTGCTGGTTAACCGTATTCTAGTAAGCATAACTTTGTTGTGATATAAGCTACTTCTTGTGCTGTATACTGTGCTTCAACAATTTATGCTAAGCATAAGTACAAATGAGCAGGATACCAGTTACAGTTTTTGTGATGTGGAATTTTGTCTGATAACCTTATTCTGGTAAGCTTTAACTTTTGTTTGTGCTTAGTTACTTTATGGAGGATGGAAATATACTTCTTGTCCTGCAAATTGTGCCTAAATAATTTCTGCTAAGCAACAATGAGCAGGATACCAACAACATGTGATATAATTTGTTGATTGCTGGTAAGCATAACTTTGTTGTGCTTGGCTACTTCCTGTGCTGTACACTGCTCTTGTACAGTTTTTGCTAAACATGCAAAAATGAGCAGGATACCAATCACATTGTACTTGTTGTGATATGAAAGTTTGGCTGGTAATGTTATTTTGGAAAGCAGCTTTTTGTTTGTGCTGGGCTCCTTACACATATTGGACTGTTGGGTCTTAGTCTTGGAGAGCTGTTTGCTGAAGACTTTTTCAAGTACAACATCTTATCTCTTCATACCAAGAAGGTCGAAAGATCAGAGTAAACTCAATCTCCCTCTACCCTACATATTATTGTCAGACACCCAATAAGACCATGCCCAGATTGTTTATTGGTTATCTATTGAAGGAGAAGGTTCAAGTTTAACGCTGTCTTTACACACTCTTCCCTAATTAGATATCCTCGGTTTTTAAAGCTCTGTATCAATGCACTCCACCTGTTTTCTTTTCTCTAGTCTCTGACAAGACAACTAATGGAATAATTGGAAATTGGTTGTACTTTTAAAGTGATTGTAGAACAGTGGGCTTTGGGGGGAGTATGTCTGTCATGTAAGAGATAGTGTAAAAATAACTTGGTAACATTTCATTAAAGATAAGTGCTCTCAAAACGACAAACACTTAATGTTCTGTTTTGTTTTTAGACTCATCTAGTGTGCATTCTGTTGCCATTTCATTCAATGGATATGAAACATAGAAATAGAACGCGGAGAACGCTGAGTGCGTCATTGTGCATGCGATTTCGTTGTGAGACCATTTTTATGGACGCACGTAGCCATTTTGTTTAAGCGTGTATGGCAAAATTAACATTAAGCCAGTGATAATATTTTGCTATAAAGTTGACGTCGTGAACATTGACCAATGAAAACACGTACAAACGGTCTCTGTGCGTTGCCATTTTGCCATACACGCGTGTCATGTGATGATAATTTTGCCATACACTCGTGTCGCGTGGTATCGATACGCCGCGTCCACGGACGACACAGAGGGCGGTCCAGCTCAGCTTTCTCCGGGTTCTATTTCTATGATATGAAATCAACTCACGCCATTTATAGTTCTAGGAGGAGATGACAATGGTACTCAATGTTTCAGTACATGACAAGTCATTAAATTACCAGCTTTGATTTTTGTACATAGCCTGCTAGTTGAGAGTCAAACTTTTTAAAAAGTCCACTTAACACTACATGTATGCTACAATACATCTTGTTTAGGTATTGGACACAGTAGGTCAAATCTGTGAAGTTGCTGAACCAGTATTTTTTTTTTAGTGACAAACTTTCCGCTATCTAAACTTGTGAGCTGTCGGTAACTTATTTCATAGCTTGTTAGACTCATGTAAAGACAAATTTCCAATACAAACATTAAATTAATTAATTCCCATGGAATGTAAAGTCTGCCCTGTCAAACCTAGACCAGACTTTTCTAAAAACAGGGATGAAAGTCTTCAATTTGTTTTCTTCTGAATTCAGATGTTTTATGTGTCTGCTTTTTGAAGAAAGTAGCTGAGATTTTCTTCAGAAGTAAAGAAACCTTGCACTTTTTGATTTACTTTTTTAGTGCTGAGGATACTGAAATGTATAACTCCAATGGTTGTCAAAAGCTGACAATGCCATCATTTCAACAAATCTCCCAAAGTTTTGATCCTGGTTTCAGACTTTTATGTCAGCAATAACTCTCACCCTTGTAAACAAATGTTTGTAACTAATCTTTTCTGACGTGTCCCCTTTTACTTTTCTTTTGTGGTTTGCGGATGTGAACATGAATGTTTTTTCTTGTTTATTCTGTACTAACAATGCAGCACAATGAGGAAGTAAGAACGCGATAGTTGAACTTATCCTATTGGCAAAGTACCAACAGTTAAACTAAATCTTCCTTTCTCTGCAGGGTGAAAAGCAAAAAGATCCAATAGAGCTGCTGATAAGAAGGGGAAACGTTTACTTACATGTAGGGTTACCAGCCAAACCGAATGGCTGAATGTATGACTGGTTCCCAGTTACTAATTGCTGAAGTATTGTACATGTAAGGCTTCAATCACTGGTATTACCGTATACAGCACAATGTACAATATTGGTATTTGTCAAAGACTACATGTAGTGCTGCACTTTATGTGACCCGACATTGAGCCTGATAGCTCAGTTGATAGAGCGCTGGCATGTTGATCCAGGTTTGCAGGTTCAAGCCCCTCTCTAGTCACTTTTTCTTTGTTCAACCCCTAATTTTTTTTAATAAAAAAATAAATCAATCAATTTTCCTTGTGGTTTAAACCATTTATTATTTGATACCAAACATACATGAAAGCCATACCAAAGTCAAAGCTCAATCAGTCATAGTCACAATAAAATAGCCAAGAAAAAACCTTACATGTTTCACTGTAAACATCCCATTTATGGACTTGCAAGATTGTTTTTCTCATTTCTCAAAAACTGAAGCATTTCAGTCAAAACTATTTGAAGGGAAGTTTTCCATCATGACCATCTTAATAGCATTTAAGATGTGCAAGTTTTTGAACATTTCTATACTCAGTTTTACCCATACACGTACATGTATGTACAAGTGTACAGCTTCAAAATTCAGAGCAAGTTTGCGCTATTTTGATTTCAGCTTAGAAGTGAATTAGCAACGTGATGACAGTAGCATGGCACATTGGCTGACAATATGTTCCTGCTAGACTGTTCTCTGCTAAGGAACGTTGTTCATCTATCAGTTTTATTTATTTTTTTTCCTTAGTTATATTTATATTTTTCCACCAAACACTCCTCGAATATGAAACCAAAGACTTGAATAATTGTATCTCAATAATAAAACTTTATAACAATATTTTGCTTTTGTGTTTGAAGCATCTGGCATGATGTACATGTATTTCTTTCACTTCTTCTAACAATAACAAGGGGGCATGTGATTTATTGGAAGTTTTACAGTATCCAAGTTTTTAAATTTTTTCTGTTTCTCTTGACTTTAAAGATCTCTGAAATCATAATTAGTTATTGTTAAAGGTACCTATTTAACTCCCGGGTGATGAGAAGCAATTATGGTTCAGTCTATCTCTTTAGACAGAGGGCCATTACCAGGGTTCGAGTTCCAATCGGGTGACTCAACTTGTGTCTGGTAGTTTTTTAGTTTAGCTCCATTTGGTTCCTACATGTACGTATGGTCACTGATGCTACATACTGACACACACCTACATGAACCATACTAGTAAAAAACTAGCAATTTTCTCAATTTTTTTTAAAACACCACTATCCTTCAACATTTCAGAGTGTTTTCAACTAGTTTTCTGACAAGGGACACTAAGTGCTTTGAAGTTGATAAATATACTTTTTTATTTTATTTGATTTTGCATGTCCTAAATTAATAGCAATAAAGTAAGAAAGGTATATGTTAGTTTGTGAAACTGAAATAAAAGTAAAACAGGCACAAAAAAGTGACACATTTCATTTCAGTGTTTTACAACAATACATGTGTGTCACTTTGTAGGTTTGTGACAGTTCATGAAGGCATTTGTTTCATTTTAGAGTTTGTTACTCTTGGAGCTTTACAACGTTAAATGCAACTCCTGTTTCAATTCAATAAAACGATAATTGCCACTTCCATGCAAAGTTTGCAATTTGCCAATACGTTAATATCCTAATAAAAAAGTAAAGCTCTTGAAGCTTTGACACCTCATGCCTCAATGAATGTTGTTTAAGCATGTAAACAAAGAAAGGAAAACTAAAAAGAGCGGTATCGTGACTATTTTTCTGCAAATGTTTTTTTTCTTTTCAACTTGTCTGTTTTTCTTTTTGCAAGTTGTTTTTTGTATTTTTCTGGATTTTTAAAATGAAGTATGCACATTAAAAGTAATTTCCCAAAGTTGTTAGTACTAATTACTCTCTAAAGTGTATAATAAGTGAATAATAGAAAACAGAACTAAACTTCTTAAGATTATCGCTTGCTGTCAAAAAGATTTGAAGTGTGTAGTCTAGTTTTAAATGGATTGATTGCCGTCCGGTGATCGGTTACCTTTCAAGAAGGTTCACAACAAATTTTTATTTTAGTGTACTTTGATTGAAGACATTATAATCAAATCAGACTCTTTAGAGTCAAACCATGGCTTTGGGCTTTGGGTCAGGCTTATCCTTCGTTAGTTGTTTTGAAAGCGAGTGCTTTTAAAGTTGTTAGAATTGTTTGCCTTCGTGGCAGCCTGCAGAATATTACTGCTCTGCTTTGTATCATCTTTTCACGCTAATCATTGACTTTTAACCTTTAATTTGCTATTAGCGGATTGATTATTAGTCATACATGTAGATCATCTTCAGACAGGTGTTGACTTCCAATCTTTAGTTTTGGAGATATTTGTTGTTTCATAATTCACCTTTCTCATTATTTGATTTATGGTGGCATTACACAGCTCTCCACACTCATTAATAAACTCTCTGCCATAAAGGGCACTTTCACTGGAAAATCTTTGTCATTGGGACATTTTTGAAGGGGCGTTCAGACCATGTCCTCTGTGTTATTCCAGTGTCATCTTTTAGATTGAAACTGCTTGAAATTGATTGGCATTGTTGTGGCTGAGTGGTCTGGCACAACCAACTTGGGCTCAAGTGATTCTGATTATCAGAGTGTGGGATTGAGTCCCGGTCTCGACACTTGTTGTGTCCTTAAGCAAGACTCTTAAACCATTTCTGCTTCATCCTTTAGCTGGGACATAATGCTGCAGGTCCTGATATTGTGGGATGCACAAAACAACTCAGCACACTTATTGTTAAGCAAATGGCTTAGTTCCTGGTGTTCCTGGCGTAAATGGCATCTGAACTGGTACAAGGTTCTGTATAAACGCAAAAAAATAGTTAATACGTGTAGCATGTCATTTCAACCCTAGCACAGTCTTTTTCAAAGGCCAAATGACCAGGGTTCTGTATAAACGACTTTAACAATAAAACTTGGCAACCTGTCATAAACATAATAATTTTGAGACGCCCATTGATAAAAACTGATTGTTGTTATAACAAGTAAATTTCTCTTCCTGTTAAATTGACCAATCCTCTACTTGTCTTTAATGCTATAATTACTGCAAACCTAAACGCCCATTTACCTGAAGGTTTAAATGACTCAGTCACCTGTAATCAGGTGATTATAAACAACTCAACAATAGTCTGGAGCTTCTATTGTTCTTTGTCTTAAGATAAATGCACTACCTTGAAGACCTTTTGGCCCTTGGCATCTCAAGAAATGAGAGTAAAACTAAGCATTAGACATGTTAGAGGTGTTTATCAATAATCATATGAAGATTGATGAGATAAGACAATATAGAAAAAACCAACAAACATGGTAAATAGGTGTAGAAAGGTGATAGCATTAGGCCACAAATAGTTAGGGTCATACTTTGGTAATGATCCTGAAAAAAACAATTACTTGTTATAAAGATGGTAATGGTAGTAAATATCCTGCAAAACTATTTTATCTGAAGTGCCCTCCGTTGTTTAGAAATCAATAAAAGCATGTCAATAAATGTGGATCCCAAATGGTATTGTTCAGCACCCTGCAAAGCATGAACTTCTGTGGGTCGTAAGCGCAGAAATCCATGGTAAGAAGAGCCATGAAATTAGGCCCAGGTTTCAAGTTCATGGTGGACTTAGTCTAAGCTAAATAACAACGCTTGCAGAGGCAGAAAAATCCATGATTCGCTTAAACATATTTCGCAGGTTAGCATGGCATTTTTTGCTTGTGCACTTTCTGCAGTCAGCAGAGTCATGAAAATGTACTGATAAAGATTGTCACGTCATGATATAGAAAGGTTTGTTGACAAAAGTGTGTGTACAAATATGTATCAAATGTCATCAACAAAATGATCAACCTTTCCAGAGGAATTCATTTTCTTACGGACAATCACCAATGTTTTATATTTGTATGGCCATACAATATGATATTTTCCAATGGGAATGGATGGTGTAGTGCTAGCAGGTAATGTAATTAGGAAGGCTAATGTAGGTCTCTTAATAGGGGAATCCGTCCCTGTGATTTGAACGCCTTGTTTTAGAACATCACCATTCACCTCAGGCTAGAGTGCCATCAGGTGGGTTTAGTGAAAAAGCGTCAAAGGAAGAAGGTAAAACCCCCTCGGTGACAATGGATTGTCGAACGAGGACCTGTTTGACCACGCCCTTGGAGATTAAAGGAGAGAACTCATCCTGTGGTATTGTGTGTTAACCTCCTGAGGTTGATCTCAGTGATTATTGAAAGCTTTCTCAAAATGAGGCAAAGGATATTGGCTTGTCTGATGATGTTAAATTGATATTCCGGTGTGACTGTCATAGTTCAGTCACCTGATCACAGCATCATGACGTACATAGTGCTGAGCAGAGCTGTTTAGTTCAAAATCGAGGCCCAATTTGAGGCTACTTTCTAAAACCATGGGGGAGGGGGAGTCTGTTAGGGCAAGGATAATTGTCAATGATCATCTTTGAACTACAAAATGAATCACTGAATATACAACAATGTCCCACTTTAGTGAAAATACCAGACATGTTCCCAATAGATCATTACCCTGCATGCTTGTAAATTCCTGGTTGTAGGTTAAGAAAAAACACAGTTTTACAAACACGGAAATTGATTTAGCACATCAGTTCCTGGTTGGAAAAGTTGAAAAGCAAAACATCTGAAAGGGGATCAGTAATTACTGTCACACTCTTGTTGATGAGCTACAATTAGATCAGTCTTCATTGTTGGATTTTATCAGTGAGTACCAGGAGAGTTCAAGGAAGGCCAGCTGGTCTAACATTGGATCCCCCTGTTTATATTCCTGGGCATTTTATTCAACCAAAGAAACTTAAGATGGGAACGGTATTCTGAAAATGCCAGTACAGTCCTGTAAGTGTCATATCTTTGTACAAGCTTATGGGATCTGAGTCTAACTGATCTAACTGGATCTAACTGATGTTAAAGTGTGTGTAATGCCATTGGTGATTACAGTTCTTGTTTTTATTTAATTTTTGTTAAATATTTTTTTATTAAAAAGAAAATTTGGAGGGAGGGTGAACTTATTGTCTGAAAGTTACTTCATACTAAAGGTCACCTTTTGGCTTTTGACAGGTTTATTCTAATCTTAGGTTATGACTCATTGCTACATTTCTCAGGTCTTGGACTTTGGTTTTTGGTTTTGTTTTCTTTTTTTCTTTTTTTTCCTGCACCTTGGAATATGTTTGATCATACAGTTGTAGATATGAAGGCGGCACTTTAAAAACTTTGTGTTATTATTACATAATATTGGCATGGTTGGTCAGCGCATTAAGCACTCGCCTCTCTCCACTATGGTTCTGGTTTGATTCCTGGTTAAGGCAACATGTGAGTAGAGTTGTGCATTGGTTCTCTGCCACAAAGGTTTTTCTCTGGACCCTCTGGAAAAAATCAGACACTTTTTATCTCTGGCTGTGCTCTTTGTTCATACTGTGGGTTGATGTTGCTGGCTACTTATGAAGGTTTTCTAAGTGCATTCATTTATAAACTCTTTAAACATCAAGTTATAACTTGTCAAAAACTTTTCTAATCAAGTGAAAGTTCTGAGCTACATGTACATGTACACGTACAAGACCCCAATTTCATAGCTGTGCTTACTGTGTAATTCTGCGCTTACATCCCATATAATAATGTGCAGTACAGGGGTCCAGGCCTGGAATTTCATCTTTGAGAAGGCAAGGCCATTTTTCATTTTGCAAAGGGCACTTCCATTTGAAAATGTTAATGTCAATGGGAAATGGTTGAAAGGGGCATCAAGGCCAAGACCCTAGGCAACAGAGGCCATGGCCTCCATTGCCACTGGTATAGGCAGGGCTTTGTAAGCACATAATTCTGCGGTAAGCAGAGTGATGAAATTGGACCCTGTACACATGTAGTATAGTCATGATAGTGGACATTTTCTTAGAATTCTAGACCTGAGTATTCCAGATATTAAGTCTCAGTTACACTGTGTTAAACTTCAAACCTGGGCTCATTTTCTTAGAGCTGCTTAAGCACAAAAAGTAGCTAAGCACAACAAAATCATTCTTACCAGAATATGGTTATCAGCCAAAATACTATGTCAAATGCAAGCTGTCTGGCATCCTACTGCCTTGTTATTGCTGAGCATAATATGTTCAAACATTGTTTTAGCAACTTTATGAAATAGGGCCATGACTTGTTACTCCAAGCACCATGGAGCAAGGCTCAATCCCTCCCTCACTCACACAACTGTTACTTATCTGACTATCATGACTAACTAGGAAGGATAAATGCCTTGCACCTTGCTAAGCAAAAACAGGACAACCAGCCAAAATGTTATGCAATGTACATAGTCATCACTGGTGTCCTGCATTGTATTTGTACTTATTTAGCAAACTACATGTATAAACTTCAATTTATCTGTTTAGTAAATTGATTTCCTTTGCTACGTGAAATCTTCCCCTTTTAGCTGTTATTTTAGAATTATTTTGTTTTTAGGCCGCCTTTTACATTTGACATAAATCAGCCTGTCCTCCTTTCTGGTTCGAAAGGGGTTTGGTTTTATCGTTTTATAGGAATCTATTCTTAGATTACAAAAAATGAGTAACAGATGGCATCGTGAAACGAGACTGGTGTGTCATCAGTTGAGGAAGATTAAAAAAGCAGATCTCTGATTAAAAATAAGGATGACCAAGTCTGGGGTTGGGTTGGAGGAGGGGGGGGGGGGAGGGCATCAGAGCATTGCCTTCTGCTGTGCGTTAACCGTGTCACATATAGACCTGTCATGGGTGAGTGGTTCAATACAGCAGATTTGTGATGGTAGGATATTGGTAACCAGTGAGTAACGGTACTGAAAACGTATGCACATATTGCAGCAATCATTCGGTGCCCATTGGAGGCCGACTTGCTTTTGAATGGGTCAACTACATGTAGTCAGAAGAAGAAAGGCTGTTGAGTAATAAAAAATATTTTCATTCAGCAGTTTTGATGCAATCAGGCAAGTTAGATCAAACCATGAGTAGATAATTTTAAGCCAGTTGACTTCTGTGGCCTCAAGCCTTACCATAAATTGCTTCTCCTTACCTTGGAGTATAAAGGAGAATGTGAGCAGAGTTTTGAAACTGAAAAAGATCTGTGATTCTTTATCCCTGTTGCAAATTTAAAACATCAACTTCAAATATTATGGATTTCAAACTGCCTCTAGTTACCAAGTAGTCAGTGGTAAGACAGTGCTCTAGAATGGCAAAGGTCTTGGGTTTGAATCCCACCTTAAAGTAACATGCCAGTGGATTTTTGTTTGTCTTTCTTTTATCTTTTGGTCACAGGAATCAGCAAAGTACTGAGTATACATTGCTTGACTCATGGTGTAATGGTTTAAGCCACAAATAGTATTCTTCATACCTGGGGCAAACTTAACTCCAAAAAATACTCATTAAACTTTGGTGTGATCCCTGGCTCTACAGCAGTAACGGGTTGAAGTTTTGATTAGTGCCCCCGAACAAAGATATTGACTAAATAGAGAGACTGCCAACTTGGGGTTAGATGGCTAAGTTAGTAGAGCGCCGGCATGTTAATCTAGAGGTCGCAGGTTCAAGTCCGTTAAAAATTAACATCATTAAAAAAAAAGATCTGTAATAGTTTGGATGACTAAATTGGAAGAAAGTCTTCATGTTTATAGTCTTTGTGAGAGTACAATCAGTTCCTTGATAAATCCTTGATAATTTTGTCAAAGATCCTGTACACTCTGAGTTCAGAGAAACCATTTGCATATTGTCCACTTACATGAAATCACCTATACAGGAAAACCACTGTCATCTTCCCTGAATTTAAAAAAGGAATGGCTCATGATATGCTTGTATTTGGAGGGAAAATCCACAACCTGACCACAAGGGGTTGTTACTCAAAATGTTTACTGAACCAGTATTCTTTTTATAAGACCATGGTAGCAAAATGAGAAAAACTTCCTGAAACAGTTTAACATGTAATTTAACCGTTTTTTTATTTAAACCAGAGACACAGTAAGAATTGTTTTTATTTCATTTGACTTTATAGATATTAAGTATATTTCAATACCCAATAAAATTAAAGGGTATTTCATCAGACATAAAGTCAACATGTCAACAAACAGTGTTGTTTACAGTTACATTTGTATATTTAAGATAGGCCTATATGAATTGCACAGAGTTAGGTGTTACTAATGAATTGAAAAACACAATACCACCGGCTTGTCGAGTCATTTTTACTGACCTAACACTAAAACTAACTGGTCTCTGTCTTGTATGTGTAGTCCAGTCATTTTTATTGGCCTAACACTAAAACTACATTGTACTTAGTGTCAGGCCTGTAGTCCAGTGTGACATATTCAAGCCCTGACACACACACCCAAGTGTGTAACAGCCTGCAATCGTGGACCCTCCTTTGTTCAATTCTTTGTGATAGCAACCGTGGACCACAATGCTT
>JAUELU010000010.1:7226111-7238346 GCA_032357145.1 Evasterias troschelii
ATAGCAACCGTGGACCTATTGTCCTCTTTTGTTATAGGTCCCCGGTTTGAATGTGGTTACCTACTCACACACACACTGACCAGGGCCTAATTTCATGACTCTGCTTATACCCTGGAATTCTAGGCTTACAGCCCATAGATTCTTTATACACTGTAGGGAGCTGTAAGTCAGGCATGATTTTCTTTACTTAGTCTGACTTATTTTATTTTTTTTTAAAATAATTACGAATAAATATTCTAAAAAGTCTGTATGTAGGTCAGCACTTGATAAAATGTTTAAACTTGTTTTGCTGAGGACCAAATATCAGCCCAGCTTTACAGAGAACCTTAAGCCCAGTATTAAGGTATTCTGTGGTACAGGTTGAGTACTTACAGTAGCAACGCTTTCAAATTGGGCCATGCTCTTAGCGATAAAATTTCATTTTGAATGTTTAATCATTTTTGATATTGGTTTTTTGTTCAGGTCTATGTAAATTATTCCATACTTCAGATTCAAATATTACTGAAGTATTAGTGTTGGTTTACACAAAAGCTGAAATGATACAACTTTGTCAGCTTGATTTAGTTTCCTGATTGTGTCCTCCATGATGAAACTGAAATTATGACGTTTATTGTTCTGATAGTATCGGACACTCAGGGATAAAAATATATCCAGAATGATTTCTTTCAATTTATACTCTCAACCACTCATCAAAGTGAATAAAAATATACATTTATAATTAAGTCAATAGAGGATAAATTAAAGAAGTCAAATTATATTTAAAAGTAGCAGGAATGTGAGATTTCAGACTTCTATCTGAAATCAGATTTGTTGATGTCTAGACTTGTTTATGTCTGCCTGATTGGGGGAGGGGGGGGGGGTAGATTTTAGTTTTTGCTGCGTGTCACTGACATCAGTGCCAAAATTCTCCTCCTGAAAAACTTTATAAAAGTAAAGAAAATAGTATTTCTAGAATCCTCAAATCACTGTTGTTAATTTTGATTGAAGCAATCAACATGATCAAAATAAGATGTGTGTGAATGTGCACAGCAAACCTGACAAAATATAAACCAACGAGTTGATGAAATTTCCACAGGTTTATTTAAAAGAGAAGAGGATTTTTCTGAAACAGTACAATAGTATTTATCCCTTTAATTGGAGTGTTCCTCAATCAATTCTCAATAAATAATAATTACATAATGTTTCTTTGTACATGTAGTTTATTACTTTTGTGTCCATAGCAGAACTTAGAATTCTGTTCCAGTTTATCGGACTCAGTTCTCCAATAACCCAGTTCCCCAACTCCCCAATTTGCTGTTTCATGTTTTGCTGTTGTTGTCAACTTAAATTCATCTCCTGAATTCACCTATGGTTGATTATGTGTCCCAGTTGTTCGCTAAATGTGGGTGGGGGGGGAGTATTTCAGAATTCTTGAAATGTCCGCGTGGCCGAACTTATTTGTATTACTATGTTCTTATTGAACATGTTGAATGCGGCTGTAGAGCCTTTGAAAAACATTTGTGTTTAAGTCACCGACATGAATAGGAAAACAGACTTCAAGTGATGTGGAAACTAATATAACAGACTTTAATTGATGTGGGATGTTATTGAAGACATGATTTGTGGGAAACCCAAATTCAAACATTTTGTATCTCTGGCTGTGCTCTGTGGTCATACATTATGGGTTGATGTGGCTGGCTGCTGAAGGTACCCTCCCATGCCCGCTTCTCAAGCATGTTGTGGTCGCATGCTTTGCAATTCAGCTTCTCAGATGCTAATAAGGATGATTAGCCTCCCAAACTATTATTATCACTAATTATTATTATTATTGTTGTTCCTTGGGTCTTGTGTTTTATCAGTAGTATAAAAAGGGAGCAAACTTGTAGATGACTACATTGTAGTTTCGTTGAGTGAATCAACCACAAGAATCAAAAGAACAGTTTTTCGGAGCAATTATTGTCAATTTTTCATCTTGTTGAGATTTTCTACATCAATGATTAGTCTCAATGTAAAAAAAACAACAACATTGGGTCATTCACTGACTGAAAAAGTGGACTAGACTTTGCTGAGCTCAATAGATGGTTTGGTTTTCCTCAACTCTCCTGCTAGAAGTTGAACAGTTTAATAAGAGACATTGAAGGGTCTGCAGTAAGGGGAGTCTTATGTTTTCCTTTCTATTCTAAGGATTTGGTTTGAATTCTCAAACTGGCTTCTGAATGATGAGACTACTAGTTACCTGATTGACTGAACTACACATTCATCACGCACATTGCAAGGAATGTTTGTCTGAGAGGGATTAACTGTTGACAGCTTGTAGTGTTTACCCTTAATCTTTGCAGGTCCAGTTAGTTTGTCACTATTCCATGTTATTTCACTAGTCCATATAGGCATGATATTTTTTTCCTACTCTAATCTGCTTTTCTGATTTTTTTTACCTGCAGAAAAATCTGCAAAATTGTTACTAAGTAGCCAGAAATGTATGTAAAAGCCTATACAATTTATACATGTTGGTCACCCTTTGTACTAAATAAAAAATAACAAATTATTCCCAAGGACCAAATATTGTGCCTGTCCACATTTCAAATGAAATATAGAGGCTTTTCAACACTGAACTAGCCAGCCGGATCACTTAGAGTAGAGTTTGACTGGTCCTCGAGTGTTTTAACTGGCATCTTGCCAGCGGACCATTGTTAAAGGAGAACATTGTGCTTAGTGTTTGTATGTTAAATCGCTTCACATGATTCCTGTTGATTTTGCTATGAGGAGGTTCCTCTAAAACAATCCAATAAGGAACTAGCTTTGCTCTTTAATCCTGTTATCTCTATTTTTTATTTTTGCAGCCTAGTGCCAACCCCAAACTAAAGCGTTCAAACTCCTCAGGCTGTCTGGAGACTGGTTATTTTCCCGAGCCATCTTTCAACGGTGACGGTGACATCGAGACGACCACCCCGACCGGGCCGAGTCCCATCCCAGCTTGTGACGTAGATGACGTTCTGATTGATGGGCTAGTAGCCGAGGGATCGTCACATCTCATGGAGCAAGGGTGGGAGACAGAGCATTCCAAGAACATCAACATCCCGATCTCTGGGGGAGTACGGCGCATGCTGGCATCTCGGGGTAGCGGTAGGGACATCAAGTATGCCACCTACTCCAGCAGGCGATCCCACTTTACTGATTCCCTGTACGATAATGTCAGTGATGAAGATGAGGATTATCAGTGTAATAAAAAAGCAGCCAACTGGGCCAAGACTGGTTCCTATATTGACTCACATCTAAACAATGGGGACACCAGTGCAGTGGGTACCAATGATTACCCATTACAGGATGCGGATGTAACTCCAACCCCAGTCAAGAGGGCTATTTCAAATGAACACACCAAAAAACCATCATCAAAGGAGTGTAGCCCTCGCCATAAACCAAAGATAGTTATCAACAAAGCAAATTCGATCACAAAAGACAACAGTGCCCTCGATGTTGTCCCTCCGAACCCACCGGATCAAATTGCAAGCCCTGGAATCTTAGACACCAGCTGGGGTACAGACACAGAGGGTGGGCTCCGCCCCCGCTCGAATACCTCAACAAGTCGCACAAGCTCCAATGGAAGCAGTCGCGGGAGTGTCCGGCGTCGCTCGTTGCGTAAGTCAAAAATCAAGAGTTTAATTGTCGGGTCGACTGCTGACCCCTTGAGCGACATCGAGAACACCCAGGAGCACTTGGCTCAGACTCACTCCCTCTTACAGGCTTATGAGATTCAGATTAGAAATATGTCTGAGAATCAAGACTGTTCTTACAATAATGCAGATCATGATTCCAATCCATCACGCCACTCATCCACACGCCGGTCATCCTCCATGAAGAGACAATCGCGGAAGGGATTGTTCAGCGGGGGCAGTGAAGGGAGTAGCTGTGGATTGCAAGTGGATTTTGGAACGTTGACGTCCAGCGAGGGCCGATACTCGGAGGAAATGGATGAGGATTTCCTGGACACAATGGAAAGGCCTTTTATATTCAGGGATGATGTGAGTAGAAACAAAACTCATTTATAAAATGCATTTGTTTCAAATTCAACCTTTTTTCTACAGCGATGCCAGTTTTCAGGCCCAGCTTTTTTATATTCTACCTAAGAAACAACACACTTTAAACAACAGGTGTGTAGACCATGCATGTACAAACCCCTTGTATGGTATGGGACCTTTGGGTATTGGCTTGTACCAACTTGCCTGCAGCGGCTGCAAACGATAGCAAGATTTGGTCACCTTCCACAAACCAAAAAGGCAAAATACAACCATGACCTGGATTTACATTTTCCCATGTTAACACAAATTTAGCTATGTTTCTCAAACAAAATAAAATTTCAGACACTTTAACAAAAAAAAGTTGTGTCAAAAAAAATGAATAATAATATAAAAACCATGTGGGTGAATGTTGATGGTACAAATGGTCTTTCAAGGGTTAGCCTATAGTGTAACACTGGTTTCTGTGTGATTAATGTACACTAGTCTGCTAGTACAAATTATACACTATACAGCACATCATTCATGTAAATGTGTGTTTATCTGCATGCGCTTATTGCTCCAGACAAATATTTCCCAGCACTGCATGAGCAGCAAGGTAGTGTCATCCCTACAGCAAAAAAAATAAAAATTCAGTTTAGAGATGCAGTAATTTTTCAAGAGATAGATTCCTTATGAAAACGGAAAAAATTCAAGCCTCTAACCTCACGTTAAAACGGTGTGAAATGCCACTACGTGCATATTGTGATTCCTTCAAGGTCAAGTGTAATTTTTGTTAAATTCCAAAAATCTTCAATAATGGTCTGTACTTTTTAAAATTGTAGTTCATTTATGAATTTCAATGATTTCCCAATCAAAACAATTTTGAATATAACCGTTTGATCGTATGACCTACATGTAACTAGGTTTAGCAAATACGATTTGAAATTCCTTGAAATCAGTATTGCACATCAGTAATTGACATAATAATTGAAAAACAAAACACTACATTTATGTACATTGCAACAAAAACAGAAGTAAATTGAATTGTTGGCAACACTAGCACTGACTAGAGGTACCCTCTAGTACCAGCCAATATCATTTTTGATGCATCCTATTCAAAGTTACATTCGTGTTTGTCGTACTTCTTCCTCCTATGAAATATTATTTCACCAGACAAGCAAAAAAGAATAGTTCTAATTTCCTTTAAAATTCTGATTACCCCAGACGGATGGCATGATATTACAGCATTCCAGTTTAAGGTATTATTGGAATCTCTTGATAGTTAAAAATTCTCAAAATGATTGCAGGCTCGGTTATTATTGCAGCTGTAAAAGATTGACAGCACTGACTAAAATGATGACAGGAAGGTTGCAAAATTCATTTCAGGATTCAACTCTACCCCCTTAACCTCACCCCAAACTTTACTTAGCCTCACTCCCCACGTCTGCCACTGGAGCACAGGGGTGAGATGTTTTCAAATTCCTCTTCCAGCTTAATAGGCTTCTTGGCGCCTATTTCCTAAATCATGAATGTGAAAGTGCAGGCTGAGACTGAGAGAAACAACCCGCAGTCTTGTCTCTGTTTCATTTTGAAGTCTCAGTTGATGTCTCCTAATGAAGTTTGGAGGCAAATGATTGGAATCCTTGCATGTGGATTGGGCTTTCAGTCTCGACCTGATTGCATGGGTTTTCTGTATTTTGGGTTTTCAATACCAAATGTCATTGGGTTTTGTGTTTGGTGTCTTTAAACATGTTAAACCAGCTAGGGTGTGGGACCTCAAGACAAAGGAAAAAACAAAAACAACAAAAAACAACCTTTGAGTACAAAGATCGCTCAGAGTTTAACACTCCTTTTGTACTGACTGTCTAAATCTCTATTTAGTGGTTTGGAAACAACATAATAACAATATGCCTCTCTTATTTTTATAATATTCTGTAAGTTTCAGTTAGTGTCTTTTAATGAAGTTTAAAGTTGACTACCTTTCACTTTTGTGGAAGACTAAACTGAAACTTAAAGATGTGAGAGGCAAAGCATTTTGTTAGCAAACCTCACAGAGATTCACAGAGTCTGTACATCTCCTGAATGTTCCACTCTGAATTATCTTTGTACTTTGTTTTCAGTTTCAAATGATCACTGGCACAAAACCCAATGGGTATGGGCCCCTTTTCCTCAACCGACCCAATTCACTTGATGTCATTATCACAATAGATCATTTGACTCACAAACAGCAGTCGTGGCAGATGGTAACCGTGTGATGTTGGTGCAAAAGGTTCTAACTCTACATTTGCACAAATAGTTTTAAAATATTGTACATTTGTTGACACTTCACATACAACACAACACAAATGCATGACTTGGCCGAATAAACCCAAAATACATGTATTGTCTGGCAGAACTTTCTCCAAACATGTCTTTCTCATTGTACTGCCAACATCTTTGCTTTTCATGCAAACATTTCCCAAAATCAAGGGCAATAATGAATCATCAAACACTGCAGACAATTTCAGAGGCTTGCAAATTTTGAAACGATGAACAATTATTTAAAAAGATATAATAGTTTGTCTGCAATGCATAAATTTGGTTACACTTTTGTTAAAATGGGGGCAGTCAAAATGTATATCCAACTACAAATTAGTGCAACATTTTTATAAGGCTGCTAATCTAACAACACAGACAATTACTGTGGGCTTATTTATGTTTACTTTATTCATATAATTGCTGTAAACAGATGACTGAATGCATCCAATTGTTATTGTAATGTCCTAGACAGCTGTTCCAGCTTCTGGAATTTATCGGAATAATAAAAAAAAAATCTTCCTGTTAAAAACCCCCAGCTGCATTGGTTTCCCGCACAAGCTCAATGTGAACTGGATCCAATTCCACAAAGCTGCTCAGCATGTTGCTTAGTCTGGGTAGTGGAAGCAGGTTACCAGCCAGAATGTGTTATCAGCTGTGCTCGTAGCTGGTGCCCGATATCCTGGGCTTAGCAAATTTATGTTGCTAAGCATTTTTTATGAAATTTGACCTTGGGTGATTAATATTAAAATACATTTGGTAGGCCTATCTGGTAATACCATGGAGGTTTTTTTTCACCGCTGTGACACACATATATCTAGTTTTTCGGAGTAGTTAGATGCTTTTGCAAATTGTGTTTGATTGTCATTGAGTACGGTATTGAGGATTTTTATGAGGATGTAGGATTTGCATGTATGGCTGAAGACACCATGATAGAAACAGCTCCGGCAAGTACTCTTTCACTTGTTGAATAATTGTATTGCTACGTACATGTAGCATGCTTCATGATATGCAACAAACGTGATGCTTTCTGATATGTATTATAAACCATTATTTTCCAACTTGGGTTTGGGCTTTAAGCTGCGTCAATCAATCTAAGCAGTATTATGCTAGAAGGTGTGCTTAATTGTAGCATTGAAAATATCAATGTTCCCAGATTAACACGCATATTACATGTAGTACATGTGTAACTTACTAAGTGCATGGTACACATGTAGGAAGATGGTCAAAGAGAAAAACTTCCCTAGAGACATCTTTGCCTGAAATGCTGTAGTTTTTGAGAAATTAGTAAAACAACTAGTTTTGTTTTTTTAACTCTAAAATCTGATATTTGAAAACAGTTGGTGTTTTTCACTACTTACTTGTGATTCCAATGACAGATTGAGGACATTCACAGGGTTTTTATTTCATGTTTATGTTGGGTCACACAAAGTGCGAATTGGTCTTTAGCAATTACCAAATGTTGTCCACAGGCTTTAGTGAGTTTTTCAGTTACAACATTTTGCTAAGCTTGTTTGTTTGTTTGATTTTGTTTTATCTTTCAGGACTTTGATGATGATGATGATTCGGATAGCCATTCCTTCAGTTCTCATCAAACTAAGGGGTCAACATATACACAACGGGGAGCCATTAGGAAAGCTGGCTGGCTGCAATGTAAGAGTCTATTGGTACAGAAGAAGAAGAAGGTTGAACGATCCGCCCATCGCAAATGGAAAGAGTACTGGGGTAAGTGGAATAGTAAAAGCACCAATGCTAATTTAATGATAATGACGATTTGTTGTAAACATGTACAAATTATGTTTTATGTTAATACATACATTTGTAGGTCTACTTCATTCACTTACATGTACCTAAATAGCACTACTTTTTCATATTTTCATTGTTGAAAGGCTACTTAGCTAAAAGTTTAACAACTATTGAGGGTGCCCTCTCCGACATTATGCTCTGCAGTGACTCCGCTATATATTGTTCCTCTTTATTTCAAGCGACGGTATTGTAAAGATGTGTTTCTAACACTCTCGTTCTTGAGTGGATCAGAACAAATAATTGCAGGGGAAAAGTTGTCTTTTATTTTGACCAAAATACCATATAAAATCCTTTGTCAAAATTAGAAATTTCATCCACATTTGGTGTTACCAAAAGAAAATAGACCCACTTAACTGCAGACCATTCTGATAAATTATTTCAATAACGATATATACATGTCAACTTCAGTACATTTTTACTTTAATGCAACGCAAGACGCACTTTGTGGCGATGTACAATGACTGTTGTGCCGTCCACTAGCCACTGTACATCACCACAAAGGACCGCAAACACGCACGGCCCCCTGTGTGTGCGGTCATTACTGCGGCTTATACGCCAGGCGGCTTATACACTGACAAATAAATCTTGTTTTGACAAATTGTTGGCATAGCGGCTTATACCGCGGGCGGCCTATATTCCGGAAATTACGGTACTCATTTTTGTTTGACCCACGTCGTGTAACGTTCCATTTCATTGGTCCAACGGTTTCAGAAACATTGCAGATTGGACACATCCACCAATTGGACACATCCACCAATTGGACACAGGGTTTGCACTGAGCTTTTTGAGTGACGAGTCCCGCTTGTCATTTCACTAGTCTGCCACTTGAAGAGAAAGTTGACTGGTTCTCAGGTGTTTTATGTGTAGCATTTTGCCAGTGGACCACTGGGGGAGAACACTTCAATGAAAGAAGACTTATCATAATAGAGTCAGATTAAAGTTGAATCCTTTAAATAAATGTCACCCTATTTTTGTCCCTGTTTAGTTTGTCTAAAGGGCACAATGTTGCTCTTCTACCACTGTGAGAATAAGACCACTCCTGATGATAACATTGAGCCCAGGCATATATTAGGTGAGTATGCTGTAACCAAACTCTTATCTTTACCAAGTGAGGTTTTGAAAGACACCATGTACAGTGTAACTAGATCTCTTTGTCAGCTGTTGTGGTGCTGAAAAAAAACAGTTGCTGACAACTCAATGATAAAAAATGTATTTTAAAAACATTTTTAATAGGGTTGTTGGGTTGGTGTGGTGGTATCTCTCCTCACCTTCCACCTCTGGGACCCTGGTTCGAATCACCCCGGTGTCACTATGTGGATTGGGTTTTCAGTCCCTACCTGACTGCGTGAGTTTTCCATGAAATATTTATCTTGGGTTGTCCTCCCACATCTTAAACTGAAACTTCCTTCATTGTATTCTTTCCATAGGTTCTTGGCTAGTAGTGATTAAGTTCGCTTTTTGAGAGTTCTTGGCTTCACAACGGAATCAATAAATAATCAAAATAAAATAAATAAATAATACATTCCTTTTTTGTGTTACCCTTACACCAATATTTGATGAGTACTGTTTTGACCTCTTGCACAACGCAGAGCGCACTTACATGTACACACATCTACTGTATGTATCCTTTCCGGCATTTTGAGAGTCAAAATATGCACAAAGGAATTTACTCCCAAAATGGCAGTGGTACATTCTTTGTTTTGCATGGGGTCAAAGAATCAAAACACGCAGGCTTCTTGGACGGGATTTGAACCCATTCTAAAGTAGTTGTCTTAACCACTAGACCATCAATCTGTAGATAGATAAATGATGGCGCTGTCCACTTCATTAACACTCCTACATGTACACTGTTTACTCAAGATTGTTGTAAAACCATTTATGTTTTGACATGTTTTATGGGTAGGGTCTGTGTCTGGGTACTTCGTTCATATTTTGTTGCCGTATTAACAGCGGTAATAGGCGATCAAAAAAATATAACCAGAAGAACCTGTGGACTAACGAGTCAATAGATAGATTTTGGGGGGAAGACCACAAAGATATTGTTCAGATCTTCTATGGTGACAGACCATAGCTTGTTTGAACAAAATAACTGTACCATTAGATGTCTATTGTAAAAGACATGATACTCTCCCTACTTTCTTCTGTTTGCCATAGCTCGCATAAATTAGCAATATTTTTGTTTCTCGGCCTGAAAAGTCTACAAAAGCCTGTACCATGTGCATGTACATGTATGTACATGTAGGTCAGCCCTTAAACATGTACCACGCCTGTACCATGTGTACATGTAGGTCAGCCCTTACACATGTACCACGCCTGTACCATGTGTACATGTACAAGTAGGTCAGCCCTTGTGCCTCAATCAATTGTTCCTACTTTTTTCTGAAGCCCAATCATCATGCCTGTTGTGACAACATGTTGATGAATTAAGTCAATTTATTGATTAAAACCATTCTACGTTGTCACAAAAAGCTGCTTCGCTTTGGTTTAAATTGATTTTTTCTATATAAAATAATTTTAGTATTTACTAGAAAAGAAAGTAAATGTGGTAAATGGAAACTTCTTTCCAGGAATTTACTTTATGGATTAACAATCAACATGTATTACACTGTAGCTATTTGAAGTTATTTTGCCATTGGTGATGCAGAGTCCAACCTTTAAACACAAAGTATACGAATGACTGGTAATTAAAAAAATATTTTTTTTTTTTTTAATGTTTGAGGGGGTTAGATGTAAACTGATTATGTTCAATCTGAAAGATGCCTTTTTATAAAGTTTTTTCCCCCCGAATTACAATTGCTTATTTTGATGGGCACAATCAAACTAAGAATGTCCATAAATGTGCATAAAACCCCTAATAAACTATAAACCTTTTTTCCACTATGACATTACTACATGTACCTGTCATGCCTGTATGTGTAATTTGATTGAGTTTCAGATGTAAATGGTTGTGTGGTGCATTCATCAAAACCACAAGATTTAAAATCAGTTTACTCTTCCAAAAATCATTGAAGTTGAATATGTCAATTATTAGTTTGGTGGTGTAGAAATCACTTCTTAGTTTTGCTAGAAGTTGCAGTGTCCAAGGCACAAAACTTATAAAAGCTCAGAATAGTTATGCTTACCAGGAAAAGATTACCAGCTATTTTACCATGTCATATGTACTATTTGTGACTGGTATCCTGTATCTTTTCACTTAGCAGAAAACTGTTCAGCACCATCGTCTGCCTAAGCAGCTCTATGAAATTAGGCCAGGTTTTTCACCCTCAGGGGGACATGGATTAGTTTTACTCGCAGCTTAACATTTTTTCTCCTCATTATTTTTTCAGTTGTTGAGGGAGGAATAGCTCAAGCAATCCCAGAGCATCCCAAGAGAGATAATATCTTCTGTCTGAGTACAGCCTTTGGCGATGCTTACTTACTTCAGGTTCGTCTTTATATTATACACAGAGGTTTTTCATCTATATTTTGTTGGGAGTGCGAAGTTGTCAACAAAAATGTTATGCAGAACTTGTTTATGGTGTATTATGTATTGTATGATATTGTTCCTGCTTTAGTCTGATTTCTAAAATCAGCAAAATTAATAAAAGGCCTGAAAATTGATAAAAGCCTAAACAATAACGTTCATGTACATGTACATGTAGGTCAAGTGCCAAATATCTAGCCTGGAATTATTGTATCATTCTTATTTATTTCAAGCACTTCAACCATGTCAACACACATTAGACTTGTTTGTAATTGGATATCAACAAAATTGCCTATAATAACTTCAATATTTTGAAAAACTAGCCACAGTTCTGTCGCTAGCCGTCAAAATGACAAAACTTGAAATTCATAAATGGGACGATGCTATTTAAAATGGAGCGTCTACTAATGACGCCACATAAGTGATGGCGTCACAGTTTATAAGCAGGGCTTTTTGTAAATCTTACTGAAAAGTGGCCCCAACAGTATGAACAAAGTTGTGTTTGCAAGGCAGAGTCCTCTGTTGTAGCATGCAGTTACCATATTGCATATCTGGGTGACGGACTCGGAACATAGAACGGTATACTTTCCTGCCCAACTACTGAACTAGCCCTTGCCACATTGATGTTAAACAATGGAAACGTGCGCACATGTACTTGCTGCACATGACTCTCAGCCAACGATACATGTATCTAATT
>JAUELU010000010.1:7262534-7272766 GCA_032357145.1 Evasterias troschelii
CTTATTTTTGCTGAGCAGAGACTTGTTAAGCAATATTTGATCTGCTTAAGAAGCTCTGTGAAATTGGGCCCTGGTCTTTCCCTGCATCTCTCTCTCTTTCTCTTTGTGTAGTTTTCCGCCGAGCTGTTGTTGTCGTTTGTAAAGAGAAGGCCAAGAAGGTGAGGAAAGGTTCCCTCAAAGGAAGCCACATGGAGGATATCATCCGCTTCAAATGGATGATTCCTGTCTCTACAATGCAAGTCAGAGATGCTAGTATTAATGGTAAGAACACACTTTCCTAAACAGCTGGGTTGATAGTCTGGCTACGGCTACAGCTACGGCTAGATTGCTGCATCATCATGTGTTGAAGTATAGGGAACCCTTAGCAACCCTTTTATCAAAAGTCATAGCCATAGCTAAATCTGCCAATTCGGATACAGCCTCGTTACTGACAAAAAGGTCTGAAACTGGAATCCAGATTGGTTCATACTTGTTGAAATGATGAGATTTCCACATTTTAGTAATCCCCTGGAGCTATGGATTTCAAGAAGTTTCAGTAGTTGTGACACCACTGTCTCCCAATAAACTATATTTGTGTTTTCCTTGCCAGATTCAGACTACCTAAGTCTGTGGGAATTGATTCATACCAAGAAAGAAGGAAAGAAAGAGAAATGCTTCCAATTCTCATGCAGGTACGATTTGTTAGGAAGATGAGGGGCTAATCTAGCTTCTGCCATGATTATGTTACTACATTGTGTCGAATATAAACACTAAAGTCGCATTTAGTGTGAGAGTTATCCCCCCAAATTTGTGCTATCCATTTCAAAATCACCCGGTAGCGGGCTTTCATGTCAATGCACTTTCCAGACCATTTTGCTTTTCTATGCGTTTCTGCAGCTGTTCAAATTGTTCTGTATTTTGGATCTGAGGGGAATCTATGTATATTGACACCATAGTAGTGTTGCTGCAGCCAGCAACAAAACATCGTGATGCCATTTTTTGTTTTATAAAAGCCAAGTACATGTATCAAGAGTTTTGCCCAAGATAACTTCTCAAACTAAGTTATGTAACTTTGCATGCTGTATCACAATCAAACTTATCTATTGCTGCGTGCCAACTGATAGAATGTTCTTAGGTCCACACCACCGATTGATCCCCCTTTTAGGAACAGGGATTTCACTCCTATATTTTTATTTTTTTTGGGGGGGGGGTTGTAGTTGTTTTGTTGAAAATGTAAAGCAACAATGTACCAATTTTTATTCATTTATGAGGTTCTAGTTACTTTTGTGTAACTTGTTAAAGAGGGTCTTTGCTTATCTCCTTATCTTACAGTACTTCAGAGATGAAATCTCACTTTGTCAAGACCATTAAGCAAATTTTGCGAGACTTTAAGTACAATAAGAATTCCACCAGTGCCAGTAAATTCTCCGCCGTCCGCAACAAGAGCTACGTCCCATTCAAGAGCGGGAAAGGATCTGATGGGTTCACCCGCCCCAAGAGAACACTTCGTCAGTCCCTGCAGCTTGGTGAGTCCGTACTGAGCGAGGCCAGTTCACAGTACAGTGAGGAACGCTCAAGTGGTAGTGGCTCAACCAAGGGGGACCGGTCGGAAGGGGACCAGTTTGATTCCTTAGAGACAGATTCCAATAGCACGGGTAAGTGTGGCGGTGGCAGTGGGTTCCAGCGTCGTACCAGTCTGGATTCGGGAATGCTCTCTAATGACTCCAACTCCCTCTCCGGTAGTAACAGAGACAGCGACCCACTTAACACCAACGCTAATAATAACATTCACCGCATGATATCAGAGGATGACTCTGTCTTCGGTACTCCAAGCTTCCCGCTTGCACCACAGAGCAACAATGGCATTAAACCCAGCACCTCGGTTGTTATCCCATCCCATGAAGAAATCCAAAGACGTCTGACAATGTTAGAAATATCTACCCAAGATGAACCCACCTATACCCAGGCTGATATCGCCAGCGCAAATCAAACACTTAATGAGAGCCAGGGGGTTGCAGAGTGTCAGCTCAGACCGATCTCAAGGAGGCAGGGAGGTAAGCGTGGATCATTGTATGACAACATGCATTGTGATTCTGTAGAAGAGGAAGGGTGTGAGGGTGATGACAACTGCAACTATGTCAGGAAGCAGAGTACAATGCTGTGAAGGTTCTACTCAGATGAAATTTTCTCTCTGCTGTGTCATCGATTCATACACGACTGTATTGGAATGGAGAGTATTCTGTACAGATGCTATTGTAGTAGCTGTAGCCATAACTGAAGCCTTAGCCACAGCCAGAAGCTTCAAAGAATGATCAACAACACTCTTTATTTCATGAAGCCATTAAGCAGAAAATGTTGTTTAGCAAATTTAAATGTTGAGAAGATAGTAGCAGGGAACCAGTACATAATTTTTTCGGCTGGTTTGTCTGTGCTAAGCACCTATTAGATTTTAGCGTAACGGCACTATGAAGTCAAACAATGATGTAAATAAAGAATAAATGGTTATACTCCTTCCATTTTCACTGGCACCCAGTGGCTTCCCATACGTACAACAGCCGTAATAATGAACACCAGTGTAGCCTTATTATTTTTGTGAACTTGTGCCTCGGGGAAAAGAAAATTGTAAAAAAAATTAATTGTACAAAAAAAAGAACACCGGAACTCTTTAACAGTGCATTCAGTGAGAGGTAAATTTCATTCTACGGTTTATTTGGCCTTTTTAATATGATTTGCACACATTGTTAATGGGTCTTTCAGTAGAAACTGGATAAACAGTTGTAATCCTCATTCAATATGCGCATTTTAGAATAGATGTGACAAGTGCCAGCTACAGAGGGAGCTGTTTATATCATTGATACACTGTTTGTACAGTACCAAGCAGCCTCGCTACCATGGGCAGTGTGTTTTATCAATACTTCTCATTACTAACCCTTGGAAAACAGTGCTGATTGGCTCCTAAAAGTGACTGCACTCGATCTGCCCATGTTTGTTAAAACACTGTCAAGCACTTGTACTTGTAGTATGCTAAGTATGCGTGTGTCAAATGCAAGTATTTTGAAACAATCCACATGAAACAAACTATGTTTATACATGGTTACCCTAAACTGCATACAGTGAAACATATCAAAAAATCAAAGAAGAATGAGAGGGGACCAGTTGCTTCATGACTTGTTGCCTTTTTTGCAGGCTTCCATTTTGAGCATGTGCTTAGAGTGGATTGGCCACAGGACTATTTAAAATATCCAGTATATATAGATATTTCAAAGTCACACTTCCAGGGGCTATGATCGAGCAAGGCATTCTGAGAAAAAAGAGTGCAGCGATATTGTTTTTCACTGGGAAAGAGTTAGAGTACCAAGGCTCTTTAGAAACAATATGAAGAAAATTATTGAATATGTAGCCTACAATGAGTAATCTATGAGAATGCATGAATATGAAAGTGAAGTGCGTCCATGTAGTGCGCCGTCTATCCTCAAATATGGCCTCCACATACTGACCCAATTCATCAACGCAATAGTCTTGGTTGATATGGTCCCATTTGTTTTATACAGTGCAGTGCGCTTTTTGGCGATGCGGCATTTACACACTTACCATAATTTGTACGTGCTGTTTTACTCCCAAAAAGGTAAGCATGGCAGAGAGTAGCTGCGTGTGATGTTGGTGCAAGGAGTCAATAAGATAGTTACGTCTTGAACCAAGACTAAAACAGGAACACAAATCACCTTTCTTAGCTTACTATTAGGAATTGCTGTGCCATTTATGTTATGATAAAGGCCACATGTTTAGTGACAGTATGCCCAAAAAACAAAATATTGAAAGTATGAAAGTTACCAGTAAATTTTTGCAGTGCAAAGTTTTCATTGACTGTAAACAGAGACATAAATGAGGCTCGAGTAGATGATTTGGTGATTAAATTTTTTCATAATTTAGGATAAATGTGGAGTAAGTTATGCTTCTGGAAAAATCTGTTTCGCCAAAGTATGAACATGCTTCTTTGGGTAAAAAAACAATGTTGCCAAGTTTTGCAGTAAATTATTTTTTAACTTTTTAATGGAATTTGCTGCAAAATATCAACATAACCAAGAACTATTAAAAGACAAAAGTGCAGTTAGAATGTTTATTGTAGATATTTTTCCATAAGAGTTAATAAAACAAAATTGTATAAAATATACCATTCATTGACGAAGAAACACAAGAGAGCAATAAATACAGTGAACATAGTTTTTGATAAAAATTAACTTAAGTATTTTTTATAGACTGAAGAACATCGAAAAAAAACCAATCATTTATTTCACATGCAATTTCTCAGTAATCCAGTTGGATGCAATTTTATCGTTTCATGAAACGAGTGAAACAAGTGCTTTTTTCACTTAAATTATCAGATTTCTTTCAGTTTTGGGTTTTTGTCCCTTTTTGGAAGGATGGTGTGGTAAATAATTTGAGATGATGTAATAATTCTATGAGTCTATTTTCCATAATGCCTTAATGATGCAAAAAATATAAAAGTAAAATATTTTCTATTGAATGTTGTTAAACGTTTGCTTTACTCACTTTGGTAACCACTTATGTTCCAAGTTGTTAAGCTAGTGTTGATGTTTGTCAATCAACAATTTAACAGAGGAAAACAAATGAAATTCTATTTAGAGATAAACTACTTTCAGGAAATGCTAATCAGTGGCTTATTGATTAAGCACACAGGTAACTTACACAAGAGAAAAACATGTTTGAAGAACGACAAGTTGGGGATGATCCGTATCAATTCTAATAGGTTTTAAGTTGAGAAACAATAGACAAGTTTTATGCTTTGCAGTATATTAGACCCTTCGCAATACCCTCAGCAACAGTAACAGCTGTAGCTGTAGCCAGCAATTTGGATGCGTCCTAATATTCAGGGATGGGAAATGTCAGAATTGTAACTGAATTCAGACTCTTCATCTGCCTGGTGAAAAAAAAAATGGCTGTAGAAATCATTCACTTCCTGGATCCACTAGTTCCGAGGATCTTATTCTTCAAAGCTTCTTGAAATTTGAACTTGTTGGTGACAGACAAATTGGAAAGCTATCATTTCAACGGACTTCCTAAAATGTAGCTTCCAGTTTCAGACCTTCTTGTTAGGAATTACTCTTATCTCGGAATGTTACAGCAATTATGATTAAAGTCAGGGCAAGAGTAATTGTGCTTTCCAATAAATATGTGGATTTGTAAACATTTTTACTCTCATCTACCTGAACTTTTGTATAAACTACAGATATGTAAAGTTTCACTCATAGTGCCTTACTTTGGAATTACAAAAACTAAACTTTTTCCGAGGGCAACACCACGGTTATGCATGTTGCTGTTCACCACGTGTATCAGAAATTATGAATTTCTTGATTTGATATAAGTGATGGAGTTTAAAGCTTTACATGGTGTGGATCATAAGAGAATTTAGAGTGGTAAACTTGCAGGTACAACCATGTAGAAAACTCTTATGAGAGAAGTATTGGCTCTGAGAAGAGCCGATGTGGTCTTGACGTTTCCAACACTACACTCTGTTTGACTGTCTTTTTCTTTGATATGTTAAGGTTTGCCAGGGAAAGTAGCATAATGCAATATAACTATAACCGATGCTTTTATTAGCAGAAGATTTCGGATTATTGTGATAGCGTGTGTAACTGTAGAGTTTGGTCGACAATTATCTTTTGTCAATTTACCATGTGGGCTGTCGACCAAATACCCCTGTAGATTTGTCCATAGTTATTTGAATTAATTTTTATTGTACGATACTTTTATAGAACGATACTTTTATTGTAGGATACTTTTGTTGAGTTGTCTCAAGGGTAATAAATGAACAGTAATAACTTTTCCTCAGTTGCAAAAACATTTTTTGTTATAGAACCTTTCATCTAATTCTCTCACAATGATTAGTAGACATTAAAGGGAGGGTTATTGATTGGTTACTGTTGATGTAATGCTGATATATAGGCATACTTATCAAGAAAGATACAAAAACAGTCCCCTGTGAAAGTTTCAGCTGAATATAGTGTCTACTTGTTCAGAAAACAGCAACAAAAATGTCCAGTATTTTTACAAGAACATCAAATCCATCCATGTTTAGCGAAGAGACAACTGGTACCAACTGCTACCCTGGATTCAGCATTCATGAGGGGACATAACTCTAAGAAATCTGAGACTGATTCATGCATGAATCGTTTCTCGCATTTTAATGTTTTGGGGTGAACATTTATCAAAACCATATTACTTTGAAAAGTAATCCTTTCTCAAAATAAATTATACCATCAGCAACTTCAGTGCTTCTCACCTAGCAAGTTTTTATGGTAATGTTTGGAGTATTTATCAATCTATGACCCTACCTTTTAGTCAATCTGGTTGTTTTAATGAACTATGTGGCTTTAAGGTCACACAAGACAATTTACAGGCAACTTTTTTTGTGTGGTTTCCAACTTAAAATTTAAAATGATGATTGGAATTCTTTTTTTCAAAACCCCTTTTCCCCCCATATTGTAGGTGTGAATGTTGCCAGTTTATGGAACACATCGTTATTTTCACAGTTATCAACGTCTGTGGTCTTAACTCACTGCAAATAGATCTGTATGTACATTTATAAATATGTAAAAAGTAAATAACGATCATGTTTGTTTTGAATTTTAACTACATTTTTTGTTAATATTTGTTTTTTAATAGTATAAATTGTGCTAATAAAAACCTGTTCTTTCATTTAAAAGCTCCTCTCTTATTTTACATTGTTCATGCTTATGTTATCATGTACCAAATCTTATGTTTCCTTATTTATGACAAGTCCACTTTATCTACAAAATAATTATATTGTACAGTGTGTTAGTTTGTTTCGGTTTTTGTTTTGTATGGAATGTCATGTCTTAAACTTAATTTCAAGAACGAGAACTTAATTTATATTCTTGTACTTCATCCTTAGACTTTGAAAGTTCTTAATCTGAGTCGGGTAATAAGAGGCTCTATGAACTTTTTCAAGCAATTTGTTTTTAACTGTTGGAGAGCGATCATCCTTCACACTGGTCCTTTTCCATTGTTCTCAATGCTGATAACTGTTGGAGAGCAATCATCCTTCACACTGGTCCTTTTCCATTGTTCTCAATGCTGATAACTGTTGGAGAGCGATCATCCTTCGCACTGATCCTTTTCCATTGTTCTCAATGCTGATAACAATGGAAAAGGACCAGAGTTTGGGACGCCCTCTATCGCCTCAAATATTTCCCACCAAGAAGAAAGGGGAAAACATAATGAAATAATGCTTCCAGAATTTGAGTAATATTAAATGTCAAATCCCTTACTGGGTTAGGTTACATTTCCTTCAATGGAAAAACATACAAGAAGGCCTTGACGAACCAATACTTCTGCCTTAAACCGACAATTGTAACTTCTTTTTTGAATGTATGCAAAACAATTTCTTTAATGTTGTTTTGATTATGTCAAGATACCAATAGTATCAACCCTAAACTTTCTCTGTCGGATTGCAATCAAAACCAACACTGTTTTGTGATTTGACTTTAATTATTTTAAGGTAGTTTGAATTGCCTAGAACAAATACTAACAAGAGTTATTATTTTGGGAAATATTTATTAACACAGAGATTGTTTGTGCCATAAAATAAACATATCACAAACACACAACATTTGAACGAGATAAAACAGTGAAAAATCTGGCTGGTGCTGGGCAAAATTTGGAGAATTTTTACATAAGGTACTTCCATTTTGATGGTGGGTGGGGTTGTTAGTTGGGACGTGCCTACATTAAACTTGCACCAGTTGATAATTAAGTGCTTGGTATGATTTTTATATCAATATACTTTCTTTATTTTGCAGAATGTTCAGAAAGGTACACAGTGGTTTGGACAGATTTTAAGATGAATAAAACGATGTGCACTGACGACAAAGTCAAGTATTAACCTTGTGTTTTGTGTCCATTGACTTTGTTTGGTCTTTACTGTCCTTGTGCGTATCCAGGAATTCTACAGGGAGAGGTCCTCCCCCCTCAAAAACAAAAAATTCAACAAGCAGTAACAACAAAAACAAAAAACATGACCACGGAACTAGAATGTCGTAATGGTAGTGGGTAGGCAATTCGCTCTTTGCACAAATTACTTAATGTTTTGTTTGTATTGTATTTATGCATATGTTTGGATGAAAGTGTCATTACATTATCATGACAATACAGAGGTATATAATGCTTCTATTCAATGCTGTCCCCAATTCAAGGCTCTACAAGCAAATTGCTGACCCTCAAAGGGGCGAATAGAAATGGGCTGAATTCAATTGGTCATCGAAGTTACAAGAAAATAATGAAAAAAACAAAAAACCTTGTTTCATATATAATTATGTGCTTTCAGATCGGTGAAAAATTACTTATTTCTCTAAAACTACTTTACCTCAAAGGGGGTAGTTCCTAACAATGTTTTATAATACCAACATCTCTCCAGTGCTCTTTTCCAAGTAAATTTTTATTCTTATTGATCTTCGGAGTAATTACCAAAGATATACCTTCCCTTTAAGACTACACAACAACTATTTTATGATACCACTGCCAAAAAATGAAGACAAAAAGCAGTGTATAGTACAACTGGCATATTAAAAATTGTCCAATTAAATAAAATAGAAATCCTCATATGAGGGTATACCTTCTGTATAAAATTAAAGTCACTCTAAAATAATGTCAATGTAGAAATATTTGAAAACCACCAAAGTTACTGTTGCTTTCTTTGACCAGAGAGTAACGTTTTGCTGACACTCAATAATAACGACATACACCTGTCAACAAAATACATTGTACACTTGACTGACAATTGATGCAGACTTGTGTTTATGGGTGTGTTCACTGACAAAGGATCATGGGAATCTAGTTATCTAAATTAATAAAAAATGATGTGTCACTGTCATGTCCTTGTAATGATGTTTATTCCCGTGTGATCATTGTTTAGTTGTTGTTTTTTATATCATTTTTGTGTACACCCTGTAGAGCTGTATAATAGGCCCTTTGTAGACACCATGAAGTAGAAAGTTTGGAATAAAATGAAGAGTTGAAAGTATAAGACAACTTTTAATTCTTCACCTTCCTTTTTATTTTCATTTTCGGAGGTGGTGGTGGGGGTGAGGGAGAAGTGCTTCATGCAGTTGTTTTGAAAAGAGGCGCCTACCATCACTTTGGTCTAGGCCCTACCTCCGGAGGGCAGCAATTTGTTTTTTGTTTTACCACGGCACGCTGGCCACGGGGTCAACAGTGAAGGGATCCGGGAAAACGCCCATACCTTATGCGTGTATGCGATGGCTCTTGTGTGGTACGGAAAAAAAATAAACGGCGGGCAGGCTAAGCTAGGCACCCCATGGGTGCATCATGGTTGCATGAAGTTAAACCTGTGAGTGGCATTAGATCAGTTATTAATCTTTATCTGGATTTTTATCAGATAAAATCAAGCAAGACAAATCTTTTCCAGATCAAAAATCAACATCACACTATTTAATAGGCCTAAACAAGGCCATTGCGTGGAAGGTTCCAACATGCCGTTCTGAGTACTTGGTTACTTGTTGAACTTCCTAAAAAGTTTCCTTGATGAGCATCCGGGGTCTTTGCAACTTCGAATAGTCTACCCCCTTCGATGTCTAGACTTCAGTTGCTTAGCATAACGTATAGTGCGTTAGAGAAACCAGACTGCTTGTTAATGTATGGTTAAATCAGTGTTTTCATTTATCACGGGGGTATTTTTTTGTCTGATATGACGGAAGTTTGAACGATCTTTTCAACTGTAGTAGCCACAAAATTGAGTGCTAGTTTGTTGTCCTATACTCTGTGTATACGTTGGACTGTAAGAGCACTGGATATGGTCGCAAATTTGCAGTGAAAGGTAAGAAGTTGTCTTCATTCAACGCCCGTGAATCGTGATTACGTTTGTTATCGCAGTCACATCAATTCACAGCACGCAATCTGCAATCTGGCGTGTGTTATCGGGAACTGGTGGGAGTAGACATAGTCAACTCATAGGCCTAGTAACTGTGTCACTACGTACTGTGTCACTACACTGCCACTGTCACTAGAGAGTAGTGGTAATTGTGCTTAAAGATTCCTTCAGTTCAGAATTTAACTGGGAAAACTTTCCGTATCCTGCCGCCATGTATGATGTAGTCCTCCGTTAAATTAGCCCAGGTTGGTCTCCTCTGTTGCATACATTACGCGACGGAGTCCAGGGTATAGGTAGGCTGCCATTGCGAAAAAATGTATGATAA
>JAUELU010000010.1:7299145-7309228 GCA_032357145.1 Evasterias troschelii
GGGGTATTCTAGCCCATGGACTATCACCCTTCTCGTCCCTTTCCCCAAACTACACGAAGCATACAAATGGGAGTTGAGTTTTAATGTCGGAGAGGGATGTACTTGGCAATGATGCATGCTTGGCATAGTATTTAGGTACTTAGATTTGTCAAGACTTGTGTTAAGTGACTAACAGGCCTAAGTAATCCACTGTTTTCTTTGTAAGACAATAATTGCTTCTTCTGTTCTCCTAAAATTCATAATTTGTTGTTTTGCTTTATTACTTGGTTTTCTTTTTCAAAATCAGCACGCTGTGGTGGTTTCCAGTGCATTGGCGCTAAAACGAGGGTGCATAGACATCGTTAAAATACCACCAATTTCTGTCTAAACGACGACATTGGTGTTATACTAACACCATGATGTTTATCATGGTTCTCTCTTTGGTGACGATATTTGACAATTTGCCAGTGTGTCAACTTTGACACCCCGTTGTTGCAGTGTGAATTGCTTAGACTCGGATTTCACTCAGAATCCCATCATTCATATTGGCTATTCTCAGTTGTTTCCATTTCCCTTTTGATTGAATCGCATCCAACAAAGGTTAATGCAATTTATTTCAAACACCAAACACAAGATATCAAAAGTAAGATGAAACCTGGAAGCTTTCAGTGTCAAAAAAATATGTAATGACAGAACACAAATCGAGTTTGTTTTTGTTTGTTTTGTCGATACAAATCATATGAGTCTATGATTATTATGTCAACAACTCACTGTGTTTTTGTTTTACTTCTTGATTTTACCGACTTATCGTTTGAGATAAGCGCCCCAGATTAGCTACTTCTTTAATATTGTTCCCGATCCAAACGACCTTTGGACATCCTACTTGTACAAAACAAACTGTTCACGTTTTGATTTGAGATTCTTTCTATTATGAAACATTGTGTTCGTTTGTTACTGCTCTTGATTTGGGCAGTCTCCAAATCGGCTAGGGCTACATCTGGATCGCCACGTCATTATGCGTTGAAATACCCTAAGCCACTAATAAGCCGTAGCCGTAGCCGCCAATTTGGATACGGCTTTCGAGTCACATCTGGTGTGATTAATGGCAAATACCTTTGGTTTTTGAAACAGTTCGATTACCCTTTATAAATGTAGACAAATCATTTTATAAAACTATCGTGTGAAATTTTCATGTTAAAAGGTGGTAGTGTTTTTTTAGATACCGCCGAATATCTGGAGCGGTTTTGTCCACGTAGGAAGAATAATCCGTCAATGTCAATATACAATCTAAGAAACGTTTCTGACAGAAATGTTTCTTACATTCAAATGTTGGGGATAAAAACTCGAAATGAAATGTTTCTCAAAATTATTTATGCTATCATTGATGACAACAGTAGGCCTATACGACCAGCGTCACGACATCTGTATACGACCATCGTCATGTTTTTGGAAGTTTCTTGTTCTCTCAGTTTTCAAAAATATAAATTTAGGGTTAGGCCTAAAAACAGGACCAATCGTCTCTCAGAATAAACGCGGAATACAATTTCGTTTGCTATGAGCAGCGATGGCTTGTGAATTTCCAGGTTTTTTCTGCTCTCGGGATTTTCTCAAAAAAGCATTGAGCCTTCAAAGTTTTGAAAATTAGTCACCAAGTGATGGAGAAAGAAATGGTCCACATTGTATATAAATCTGTAGTTTTGTCTTTCTGCATGTTTATGCGCAGTGTCTGTAAACCTCGTGAATTGTAACTGATCTGGGAGCTTTCAGGTTGTGGAAACTATATAAGGGGAAACGAGGGAAGTCATTTTTAATGAATGTTCACATTCGTCAGAAATCCCATCGTTGTCCTAAATAGGGCCCTCGTGTCAACACTGTGTATAGCCTATACTGAGTGTGCTTAGCGATGAGTGGCCTTCTGAGGGTAGTGAAACTGTCTGTCTCCGCAACTTCTTGAAAGGTTAATCCAGAAAATAAGCAACGGCTCTGCGTGTTGATGGTAATTCCTGTCTTATTTTTGTCTTGTTGGCTGTTTTCTTCGCTAGACGAAGCAATCGCGTTTAATCTATATCACAAGTTTGCAGAAGATTAGAATGTCAACAACTTTTGCTGCTAGTAAAGGATTACGGGAGCTTCATTTCCATATAACGGCATTCTGCTACTTCAGGAATAAATCTGTTTTGTGTCAACTGACTACTATTTATAAGCCATAGCTGACATGAGACGCCATTTTGCTTCCACATGACACGCTGTTCCGTCATTGATGTCAGGTCGTCGTCCCCACCCCCTGGACATTTAGTGTCTTTGGGTTTGCTAATTTCAATTAGTTATTTTGCACACCATGTAAATTATAAGGTAATTTTGTGTTACTATACAGGTGACATTTTCCCTGTTTTTAGCGATGATATGAGGATGGACTATACAAAAATAGAAAATAGTTGGTTAAAAAAATAGTGATCTAGTAGGCTCAGTTACAGCTAGGGTGCCGATTGGAGGATTGTAAGAAAGATGATGTCTAGGGTTCGAATAGGCCTGTAAAGTTTGTTATTATTTTTCCAAGTGAAGAAACCTACTCGGAATTAGTTTTTTTTTTAATGAGTTTTCTATTTTTTGTAATGACAGAACTACTTAATACGGCTACTTAATACTTAGCACAGCTGATAATTAAAGAGCGGTGCCTCTTGTAGACAAACATAGACTTCATTAGTCTTTCGTCGTGTTTGTGTTTGATAGGCCTATCTCACCTTGCATAAAAGCGTGCACTGCAAAAAATGTAGACTTGTGGACAAGTCATTAAATGTTTGTCGCAATGATAGTGGAACGGCTCTCTCGCAATATCCCGCGTAAGGCTGCTCTCTGCGCGAGATTACTGCTCTCAACTGGTCGAGTCGGCAGCCAGCAACTTCGCGAGAGCATTCTTTATTACGTTACAGCCGCACGCGACTCGACACACATCGACAAACATAGGACTGTCAACAAGTCTTTCAAAAATGAGGTGTTAAAATTGACGCCATGTGTTGTCACAAATAGATAGTGAAAACTGAAGAACCAAAATTAACACCATATGGTTAACACCAGTGTTGTTGTTTGCAGAAAATATACATCCTACATCCATGGTGTCAGTTTAACCACAGAGAAAGGACCGCTCTACGATTTAACTCCGCAGTTTCTGCATTTTAGAAAGAATACCCCATGATAATATAAGCAAAAAGGCCAACCTAATTGGATGATAAACGCAACTTGAAACGACATCATTGACAAAATGTGCGACAAAGTTACATCCTCGAAGTTCAACCCACACAAAAATAAAGAGCAAATCCATCGATATGTAAATTCACTCAAATGCAGTAAAGTGCCCACGCACTGTGCTCGTGAAAACAGTTTCAACATGTACATGTACTTTTATCAAGCATTATACACAGTACTGGAAAGTTATAATATTTACATAGATACTAACTCGACACGATAATTACACAATTGAAGGCTTGTGATTATATGAGTTGCTTCATAAAATCCCATGGCCGAAGTTGCATATGGTAATGTGACCAGTGTGGCATAATGAAGGACGCCTTTAGTCCAAATAGATGCGCGTAAGACCTATACTACGTCATGGTCAGAAAATTGTTTTCTGTAATTAAAGGGTTTGTTGTGTGTAATTCCTCAACGAAGTGTTATTTACATGGGATAGTTTGAGCCTATTTATTTGAAAATTAATTTAAAGCATTGACATCATTGACGTACCAATTTTAAAAATGAGCATGTTGCAGGCAGAGTTCACCCCCCCCCCCCCAGCACTCGATTTTGGCTTTTTTTAAAAGTCTTATTTACATTTCTCATGCATGATGTCTGTACTCTTGCAGGCATTCGTTGCATTGTTTACAAGCACTTAGTAATTGCGCAATATTATCAGCAACCTCTTCCACCTTGTGACGTCACGAATGTTCTAACCGATCTAATGCCTTCAGCTGCCAATGCTTTCAAGTTTTGCCAAATCCCCAAAAAGGCCCTTTTTGGATGCGATATAACAGGAAAAACTGTGAACCCAAATAAGTTAACTGACTCATAACAATAGTCTTATATAGTGTCTGCAACAAGGTGTATAACTGTTTTTGCTCAGTGTCTCAAAAATCGCCGTAGTTATAGTGACACTTAAAGTTACAAAATTTGTACAGGACAGACGGACAAAATAGCTAATGACAAACAAACTTTGATAAAGCGACTTTATGAGCTAGAGCAACCGTAATGCATGCATAGAATATATATAGAAAAAGCACAATGTCGTAATAAAGCTGTGGGATCAACTGCTCTTTTACCCACGGTCTCATGTCTGGGAATTTAAGCCCTGTAAATCCATGATCGGCCATTCATACAAAGATTTGAAAACTTTCCTATCTTGGTATCCTATCCACTCCATGGACGTGGAAAACACAGTGGAAATATAAATCTGCCTATTGATATATGGTTGGGGTTTAAAGAACTGGTGGACTTAACAGCTTTGTAGCTATAAGCGTTACGTATTTGCATAACTCATTCATTGGCCCATTTTTTAAAGATTCACTATTGAATTGGGACATGTTGCCTTTGGATTAGGCGCTTTGGGCTATACAAACAGTATGTTGTGAAATGAATACGTTGGAAGATATTTTAAATTTAGAATAAAGTAATTCACACAAATAGGCCCACGACTGGAATGTGTATTGTTTGTGTAATTGTATGACAGAACACGGTCCGCTATTGAGAAGAGCCAAATTGTTGACTCCACAAAATGGCGGACAGTACATTCCGCTGGTTGTAATGAGGCAATTTTATTGGTGTTTTTTAATCACTACTTTGTAATTACAATACACTGTAGTAGTGCATGAACAACTCTTTTAAAAGGATAGGGAGTGTGCCTAATTCGAAATAGCAAACTTTTGAGAGATTTGAAATCAAATAAGAGTGAGTTTAATATAAATGTTCACAGATTTGCACATACTTAAAATAAAGTATAAAGATGGTCATGGTGGAAAACTTCCCTTGAAATAGTTTTGCTTCAAAAACATTGTTAGAAAATAACCCTCTTTGAAGTAATTTAGTTTTAAAGGAAGACGTTTTTTGTTTTTGGTTTTTTGTTTTGTTTTGAGAAAAGGCTTCCGGGTGAAGCCTTTCTCATGCATCTTAAAGCACACAATTCTATGCAACAAGGTTGTTTTTTTCTGTCATGATTGCAACTTCGATGACCAAATTGAGCCCACATTTTCACAGGCTCGTTAGTTTATGTTGGGATATACCAAGTGAGGATACCGGTCTTTGACAATTACCAAAAGTGTACCCTGCCTTAAAACAAACCATCACTAACCAAACAAAACGTGCAAGTAAAGGAATCTGAGAAAAATCCTCATAATAGGAGCATATGATCCTCGATATAGCAGTGGATACTAATGATTTGTCAGAGATTTGTGCAAAGGGTGGTAGATAATGTGATTTCCATTTAGTTTTCTTCACATTAAGGGCAACAATGACGTGGTTGGAACCCAAGGTTTTTATAAACTCTTCAAACGCACATGAGTTCAAAAAGCCTGACCCACTTCCGGATCAGGTTGACCCCAAAAGTGCGGGTTAAAAATAGGATTTCAACTAGGATTCTGCGTCAGTTCGACCCAATCCTGAGTCATTTTGACATTAATTCCGGGTTTTGCTGACCCAGATATGGGTCAATCACCATGGGAGCTGGTTCCATATGAATTTGAACTCAGAGTGTCCTTGGGAGTTATTTCTCGTGGCATCAATAAAACTTATTTGTAAATGATAAAGTTTGGACTAACCCTTCACATTAAAATTATTAACTTTCACCTGATCGTTCAAACATGTACGGATGATTTACATATTTTTTATAGCTTACAGAATAAAAGCCCAACAGAATTGTCGTTGAAATTATTTCAAAATATTATAATTTTAGGCCTAGGCTAATATCCACATAAAAAGGTCGTGTGATTCTTACGAAATAAATAGGCCATATTGAAACAAGGTTGTGTTTTCCTTTCTTATTACGATGTACCTTCCAACGGGTTTCTCATGTAATCGTAAACTTATACTTATATTTCAAAACGTAAACATTGCATGCCATAGACAGCACGATTAAATCAACATTGTCCAGAAACGTCTCGAACTATTTCCATTCATGCATTATTTTTAGCCGTACGGACACGCATGCGCACCATTATGTCAACCACCTGCCCACGTCTTTAATCAAACTTTCCCATTGACAGAGAGAGCGAGAGCGAGAGAAATTATGCAAATTATTGCCGACGTCAATAAACCTAGCAGCACCGACGTCACATCTTGTTGACGTCACGGACAGGCTGGTATTGACTGGATTTCAACAAGAGACGCAACGGCATGAATGGGAAATAGCGAAATGAACGCCAAGCAAGGTAGCATTACACAATCTGACCAGACATCGTGCATGAAGGAAGTGCACGCTACCATACGGTACGAGGAATTATTTTGGCGGGCTGAATGTTTACTGTTTTGACAGCGTGTGCTTGTACGTGATTCAAGCTGCTTATGTGATTACTGTCTTAGATACTTACTCGAAATCTGGAGATTTTTCCATACAAAATAAGACTGCTTTGAACGTTTCCAAGGTAAGTTTGTGGATGAATGGGTTTTTAAGTAAAAATAAACATTGGACAATTTTAGGAATTTGTTTCTCAAATCTGTTGTTGTAATATAACTCTGCCAAATTATCATTTGTCTACTTTCTATGTCAGGCCAAAGGCAAATTTTAAATTAAAAGCTTTGAATCTGAATTAATAAATCTATAAACCAAATTGTATATATATAAAATAATATTGAGAAGTATGGAAGACGTAACAAAAATCCTGCTTAAACTTACTATGCTAATTGAGCAGGCTTAGTTTCTAGTGAACAAGAACATTATTGTAAACCAACATTCAGTTTCTCATCCTGAAGTGAAATTTGATGCGCCATTTTCATTCGTTCAAGCCTAATTGCAGACCACTGAGATCAGTATGTTTTTGAATGTATGCATTTCCTGTTCGTCCGTCAATATTGCAAACTCTGAAGGTAGACTTGCATAACTTAATGTCATGCCACGATTGCTCAACTTCGACCCAATATGTCGAATCTCCATATTACTCCTGATAAAAACATGAAAAAGAAACTCTCAACAAGTTTGCTAATGAATGCCAAATATAAAATTGAAGAATGTTTCCTTCTGAAATGTTTTCATTATCATAAAGTTGTGCATTAACATTTGCCGTATGAAAGGGAAAAGTCTGTGCAAACATGCGTACATGCAAACTACTGGAGGCTACAGACGAACTACGCAAGAAACTTAAAAAGATAAACCTTTCACACAAGCTAAATACCAATTAAACTTGCCACAATTTTGTATTTCTGTTGTTACTTATGTTTTAAGTATTTATTACTTGATGTTACCGTTTTGGTTGTTGTTGTTTTCGTATTTTTTTAATTTTAATTTTTATTTTACTGATGGATTTGAATAAATAATTGTAGTCGTGTTTTAGATACCAACGTTGAACCCTCCAGTTATGGGTAGATTACAATATTTGCAGTCATGAACAAAAATGCACTTCAAAGTTTCTACAAAACATCTTATTTTGCTGAAAGTATTATTATTTCCAAGTATTCGGCGAAACCGTTTCAAAAGGCGTCATTTCTTAAAGATGCAATTTTGTATCATTTTGAAGCAATGGTCGGCTGACAACCGTCACCATTAATGCTCTCGTTTTTCTCAGCACTCGCGGATGCACAAAATGTAAATCCACATTTCCTCGATAAATTCAATGGTTATAAACGATTTCCCTTTAAGGCAAATATCCACTTGTCACTTTGAAGATGTCATCGAACGAACTGAGTCAGCAGCTGTTCCCGCCAAGACAACGTGCTTACACGTATACTTCATTCTCTGAAAGTTAGTTATTAATCAACCGTGTAAAACTGCCAAATAATTGTCAATTTGATCAGGTATTTTGAAAACTCGTTGTCAAGGCAGATACGCTGCACATTGTAAACTAAGCATTGCACCCCAAAACAAGATTGTAATGATTGATTCAGAGCAAATTGACTTATTGTCATCGAAGCTTTACACCGGTACCACGACACACAGCAGAGTGTCAAAGGGGAAAAACTCAACACTGACATCATTTATAGTATCGTTCAACGTTTTGCACCCGCAGCAAAACTTAGCGTGGATCCGCGCACATCATGATACAAAACCAATACGTGACACGCTGACCGCATTCATCGAATTCGAATTACATCGTCAATACGGTTGTCTTTGGTTCCTCTAATATTATGTTTAATGGAATCTCGTTGCGAGATCGCGGTAAGGCGAGGCTTATTTCTCTCGGAAGATCATATTAGTTACCCACTAATCGGTTTTAAGCATACAGCGGGCATGTTTGAATGTTTATCCCTCATCGTGGATTGTGTAACTGTATGTACCCGTAGCCTGTGAGGTGATTTCGGGAAACTGTGTTGTGGAGGGTGGACACATGGCAACTGACGCCTTTCCTAAAGCGAGTCGTGCATACAGCACCGTGATCTCTCCCTGCAGGCAACGCACGTGGCAATTGCGACACTGCATTCTTAACGGCCATGTCACACGGGGCAATAAATACAGGCAAACTGGTCTCAGACAGGCTCCAATAAGAAACTACATTTCGCTTTCAATTTAAACATTATTTTCTTGGGGATACGAAGAAGCTGTTAGTGTTAGACAGGTAAACCTTGTGCTGCAAAAGTCTCGCGCGTATTCGAACATTGGGGCACGTTACAGTGCGCGAGTTGGTTTCCTTTGCGCGTTAAAGCAATGTGCGGGATGGAACACAAAATTAATGGTCCCCCAAAAATCAAATATGCGCGAGATTTGCATAGTATTGCACGATATTTGTTTGCCTGAAAGTAGCCTCTTGTGTGACAAATTGCGATATCATTAGTTACTTGGAACGGGGACAAATTTCTAGAAAAAACAACTTACGATATGCATGTTCTTTATGACTAATGGCCAGTAATATAGGGAGTTTCACTACATGTTTTTACTGTAAGTCAAGTTTTTGTGTGAATCATCAAGTCCATTTTAAAGAACATTCTGCTGTGGCGCCGTTTGGCATTGTTTGCATGTTGAGTGTCTCAAGGAGCAATGACTTTACAAGACGTTGTCTGAGAATAGTTTCCCCCTTTTCCCGTGAAGGGGGCAATTACCGAGGTATCAATGCACACTTCACAAGTCTGGCTGGCCTGTCTTAAGACAGCTGTCACGATGTGATTCACTCCGAGCTGTCAAACTCGACGAATGAAGAAAGTTAATAGAAGATGGGATTAAAGGTGGATTAAATAATTTGCAGACATGACAAAAATCTATATTTCCAATTTTCTATAAAATATCTTACTTAATTACCGAAAGTATTATTCCCATAGTAGGTCTATCCATTGAAATCGTTTCGCCAGGTGTTATTTCACTAAAGAGAAACGCGATTTTGTATCATTCCGAAGTGATGGTCGGTCGACCATCGTTTGACCGTGTGAGCTTTAATACATCAGGCTTAAAATTCTCACCATTTGCTTTTCGGCAGTCATGGACTGACGAAATGTAAACAAGTCGGTGGAACGATACTTCATACCAATTATTGATAATAGAAAGATAAATGAAATCTTCTTTTTAAATTCAATGTAAACGGTGATGTCATTTTTTACAAATCAGTCATGGACACGATTCACTGTTCCGTTCTGACCATAAGTCAGGCACTGCACAATATTCAACCTTAAAAAATTGGCATTCTATTAATTTAATCAAAAATGTCAAAATGAGTAACTACGCAACTGTTTGTTAGTAACATCAGAATATAAAAACATCAACTGAAAGCTAGTATCATCACATAGTTTAAATTACAATTTCGAAATGCAATGTTCCTGTTTCGGATCTCATGATATTGCAAAAAATATATAACACAAAAACATACAACCCACACACACACGATGAAATATTGAACTGCACTATCCGGGACATTTTTATAATAAAATCAGATGTGGAAAGAATGTCGGGGGGGGGGGGGGGGGGGGGGTATACCCCAACATTTT
>JAUELU010000010.1:7324222-7334457 GCA_032357145.1 Evasterias troschelii
TCAAAAATATTTTATCTCACAAAAAGACTTTATTAGCTTCAGTTTTAATGTTAGTTTCGACAATTTCAAACTGAAAAAAATAATGTACAGTATGCTTTATATTTACCAATTAAGTAAAATAGGAATTTAAAGATGAAATAAAGTTGTCTGTAAGAAGCGATTGGTAAACATTGTATGAAAGTTAGCAACAGAATTGAGACACTTGCTAAATGTTGCACAAAGTGTGTTGTGTGATTGTGTTATATTGCTTAAATCTTGATTCTAAATGCTTTTAGCAATTGATGCATGATTTTTCCAGTCAGTACATTTGTGATACTTCTTGAGATAAAATGAGTCCAACATAAATATTGTCAGTAGGGGCTTACATGGTGATACAGCGTTACAAGTTTGTGTAAGAGCGAGGAATGTTACGAAATTGATGTTGTGTCAATTAACATTTTGTTTAAAAAATGGTTTTATGATTGAAATGGTATGATGCAAAAAAGTGGTTACCTTGGAAACCTCACTCCAGTATTTAAATGATGGAACCTTATATTATACTGTATTTTTAATGGAAGACTTAACCTTTTCCCCCTTCTTTTTATTCTGCGCAATCATCAGCAGATGAGTCAGATTATGTTGTTTTATGAGAAAGAGAAAATGTTTTATGAATTCAGCCGTCAGTATTTTATTTACGTTGTATTACTCTTTGTGTTGAAATACATACTGTTACAGGAAGCGGCATACATAAACCAGACGACTGATTCATGTATTACTTTTGAGGGGAAAACAGTTTACATGTACATTACATTTTCAGGTGTCCGACGGCTGATTCATGTACCCTTTTGAATGATTTGAACTCTGTGTTTCTTTTAAATCATGAAATGGTTTTGTTTTCAAAAACATATATTTTGCTTTTGAATTTATGTAAGCATTGTTTCATCTTTTGTTGAAGGTTCTCAGATTACTGTCTTAATTTAAGTTTACGAAAAGAAAAAGTATATATTGTAATAAAAATTTTAAAAAACATATATTGAAATAAAAAAAATTATAAAAAGTAAACAGTGCTGTGATGAGCGTTTTAATTTTTCTTGTCTCTTCATTCAAACTTTTTGGGGCCAGAAATCAATTTTGATGGCCATATGCGTAATCCGCAGATGGTACCCTTTTCTATGTATTGCTTATCACCTCCGCAACTTCCACAATGACTTGTCAGGGTGGAGTTGTCTTCAGTGTGTGCACAGTGTAGGCCGACCCTTAAATTGTCCCAAAGGTTGTGAAGTTGGAAAACAGTTAGTCCGCCTTAAAAAATGAAGATTGTCAGCCAACATTTTTTACTTAGCGGATACTCCTATGTCCTGCAGTGAGGGCATCTGTAGTGTAAGCACATGCTGACATATTTTAATATTTCCATTCCGTCTTACACGGTACAATGAGGCTCATGTATGCCATGATAAGCTGGACCATGCTACACGTCAATCAAGACGGTTCAGCGATTTGGTTAGAAAGGCAGGACGAAACTCGGCCAGCATCCTTTGTGTACAAAATCAATTGTCCATGGTAGATAAAACCAAACTATAAAACGTAATTAATTAAATAAACCAATAAATGGATAACCCATGCAATAACTGGACATAAAGGAAGGGAAATGTCCAGTTAAATTTTGTGATGTAATCATTTTACAATAGATCAAGTCGTTATATCAGTGGGGATAACATTTCAAGACACCATTTTAACGTGAGGTTAGATTATTGTAAACAAAAAAATCCCAACTCACATGAGGACTCTATCTGTTGGATAATTAGTACATCACAAAATTTAATGAAATTTCCCTTCCTCTTTATAGTTATTCTAACTTTACAATGTCTTGAAAACGCGTTTCCCTATGAAAGTGTCGCTGATCTGATCCTATAGGGTGTGTAACCCGGGTAATACTGGGGTTCAATTCGGTCATGAACTGTTCTTGTATAATGTTTTATGTGGACACCACATTTAAAAAAATACTTATGGCTTCAAACGTTATAGCTGTTTTGGCTTTTGGTAGATTTTCTCAGCCTTTTGTTTCTCCATCAGTGTCTCTGACGCCATATCGTCTAATCTTGTCACACGGAGCTTGAATTGAAGCATGGTGGTGACAATTCCTTTGAAAAATCATTTCTGTTTAAAAATAGTTTAAAGTTAATGCTCTTTGGAAACTTACAAAATAATGTTGAACACCCAGCATGTCATTTAAATATATTATTTTCATTATACATTTGGTAATGAAACCAACGAAAACACAAGCCGGAGGAAACCAGTAAAAGTGATTGCTATGTGAAGCAGAAACACCGGGTTTATTCTCTTAATCTTCCACAAGAAGTGTTCTGTATGAAACGTGTGAGTTACTTTGGAAGATCTGCCGTCGTGAATCCAAATCTAATGAGCATTTGTTCCTGATCCAGAGTGCATCCGGTTTGAATTGGGGTTTTTGCATCTTGTGTGGACCCTTGGTGCTGTTTGTGTTGGAACTAAGTGCAATTGGCCTTGAACCCTAAAGCCCACTCTGACCTGCACGTATATCTGTAAATAACAGTTATGATTTATCAGGTCAAAATAAAAATACAACGCTTTAAACTCGAAACAGGTGCCATTCTCATTTTCAGAGACGGATACCGTGAAACAGACGGGGGCACGTTGTCTGCGCATTATTAGCCAATGGGGGTGCTGGTGTGTGTGTGTGTGCATACGTAACACTTACCATTGTTTTAAAAGGGATCAAATATTAGATTCTTTTCTTATAGTAATGTAATGTTCAGTACCAACCCTTGATTTGTTTCTTTACATTATCTTCAGATAATGTTTTCACCTGAAATCTTTGAGAAAAAGATGACTGATTTTTGTTGTGGACAGAATGTAAGCACGGGAAAGTATGTCAATCGGTGATGATGTTCTCTTCAGATTAAAGTGGCACACAAAATGTGCCGATCGGACCAGAAAGAAAGATTGACTTCTTCTTTTAATTTAGGCAGCGACGTATAAACCAGACATTTTCATTTGGGGGACCTTTTTGATGAATGAAAACCAGTTACTTGTGCAACCCCCCCCCCCCCCCCCGCCACATCACACTGGGGGAGGAGGTAGGGAATGGGGCTGAGTTGGTAAGCGGGCCTAGGCAGTGCGCAACTAGACATTCTTTTGGGGAGAGGGGACGTCGATCTTACTGGCTATGTGTGTAGGGGAATGGGGGTCAAGGGGTGGGGGGGGGGGGGGGTGCACGCTCCCTCCCTCCCAAAGGTACGCCACTGCTTTTAGATCAAAGCTTACTTTGTAAGGATTTATTTACCGTATCAAATGTGATCCCACATGTGTCTTACACCTCCATGAAGCCAGAAACCAGAACAGCAGACCTTACCCTAAACCATAATTCAAATAAAATATAAAAACTTCACAGCAAAATGGAGTATTGCCCTTCCAGAATGTCCTGATCATGATAACAAAAAATGTTAAAATGACTAATTTCATTTAAACGTTTACATATTGGAACAGCAGACACATAAATCTTGATATCGAACTTCCATTCGTTGATCCTGTTGGTAAAATACAACACAATGCGTTGGGCAAATAGCTTGACCTGAAAATGTGCTCTTTTAAAGGGTACAACATGGAGGTAACTCCTTGGTACAGTACAACCTTGTCGTCGATTGTTCAAGCAATGGTACCTCCATGGTTCAAGCCACATGGATCCATTCACAAGATCATGAGAGGTTGTCATAGAGGTGGTTGAACCATGTTAAGCTAGTTGTTTGTTTCCTATAATAATTCATTTAAGGCCTGTGTCGTCACGATCAAAGAAGACCTGTACATGGAATTATGAACTTTCACTTTGTATTAGTTACACTTACAGCATGGAGATAGATGGTTACATCATGTGCGCGCTCTTCGTAGATTTGATATGGGGGGGGGGGGGGGGGGTGGTTACAGTAATTGGGTTAGTGTTCTTATTATTTCCATCAGCCACATGCCCACATGACTGCTTTTATCATGACGTCACAACCACTTACACGCTTTTACTTTTGCCTCATCTTATATACATTGTAGTTCTAAGACCGGGTTCGTACCTACCCAGGTCACGATTGGCACCTAGAACCGATGTCACGTGCCATTTTGTCAGTATATTTTGCCGGTATTAATAAAACAAATCACCTTGAAAATTTTAATTTCACTCATCACAAAAAGCCACAACATCCGTCACGCCTCGTTTTATATATTATCCTATTATTCGAAGAATAGCTTGTGTATTGGATAGTATGACCTTGTGGTGTGGCGATGACGGAATAGCTCCGACGCATTAAAGTGAGGCTCATCAATAGGAGTCATTCGCTATAACAACGTTAAGAGTCAGGGTACCAAACTGAAGGGTTGAAATTTCAGAAAAGATGTTATGGCTGTAAGCCAGGTAGTCCGTGTTCTGACCGTGCCCATATAGGGATGCCCAAACGCGGATTACCTACAGGGATTCCCGTTTATGCGGGTGCGCATGTGGATGCCCGTATACGGATGATGCCCATACTCGGATGCCCACATACGGACTCCAATTGGATTCGTCAAAGCATGAGATTATAAATATTATTAGGGACAAAAATATCCGATGATTTCCTGTATTGTTTATCAACGTCATTGGTTTGGGAAAGAGTAGGGGGCCTACCTACACATAGGTTTCAAGTAACAAATCAGCCAACCAACCCACACAATTAATCATCAGATTTTCATGTTTCCGCAATTGAGAAACAAAATAAATAAATCTATTTTTATAAGAGCTTCTTTACACCGACCTGACACCAGTATCTTCTATAAGAAATAGTTCCGACTAAAACTCCGCTGAAATGCAAGAAAACTGATTTTGATTTGTTGGTCATTTGAACAAAATCCCTAACAAAACATCAATGTTCACTCCTGAAAACTTGATGACCCATTTTTGTGTAAATAACAAATTGGTTGAATGGTGTGTTCACTGAAAACTAAGGAACTCTGAAAGTGCCATCCAATTCGATGAGATCCTGAGATGCTGCAGGATTATGGCATCGATGATGGCGACATCCTTAGTTGGTTTATCTCGGTATTATGACAACTTGAAAGTAGGATGTTGTTTCCCCAAGATAATTTATCTCTGGATGTCGACAACGACTCGCATGCTGATGTCGACATCTTAAGATAAAATATATATTGAAGACGAGATGTTACTGTATGATAAATCATCTCAGGATGTTGTCATCTTACGCTTATGATGTCACTTCATGCAATAAACTATTATCAGGATCGCAACATAAGGATGGCACTTCCAGAGCTCCGTAGAAAACTATAAGGCCTGGTTGGAATGTGATACTAATCTTCATTTCAAACACGAATCAAAAGTGGAAAGAGACGGAAGGTAAATGTTAGTTATGTAACTTTAATCCTAAATAATGGAATACCATTTAATAGGCTTTCAACTCCTAGGGTAGCTTGGAAAACTAGGAAAACACAATCGAATGTGCTTTGTGCTCACTATGTGTAGCAATTAACATTAAAATACACATGGACAAATCCCATTATATATAGCCAACATATTTGGTTACAATAGTTAGTTCCCACACAAAATGTATATAATATTTCTATAAGCACATGCACCAAGTCAACCTTCCATAAACATGGCGTGTAAGGGGTTTGTTCTGCAAGGAATAGCCCCTCAGTTTCACCACATGACAGCAAATAGCACTCGTCAACTTATAATTTACACAACTATCGGAAGTACCGGTACATGACGTCAATCAATTTGAGTTTAATCGAATTGGTTCATTGTTTAGCTCAATGTATTCCCAACAGATGCCGATTAATTATAAAGACACGTATGGAAAATTATTTATCTATATTTGATATTGCACATCTAGAAGCTGATACTATTGATTGAGTTTTTATCGAGCGGAAATGTAATTTTAATTTTACCTTATAATTTGTTTTCACAGAAGGACTTCACAGCAATTTGTACGATGAGGACAAGCCTCTGTTAAAAGTTGCATAACTGGTTTTGGCTGATACAAACTATTTGAATGTTTTAAATATTTTATTATGGAGTCCGGCCATCTTGAATTCAAAACAATTCGAAACGTTTCAACAGTACAAACCAGTACTTCAAGATGGGCTTAGAATAGCAAAAGCAAAGCAGTTACTATTTATTAGTGACCATTATACCTTTTGCACCACGTCAGGTTGTAAAACAAATAGAGTCTAAACAAAAGTATGTATTTATTTATATTAATCTATGTAAATAAAGGTAAACAAATAAACAAATACAGTTTAAATCAAGAGGCCTCCGTACAAAAGTTTTTAATTCAAATGTAATGTTAACAAACATGAAATATGTTAGTAAAATAAAAGCTCTTTATTTTTCTTAAAATGAATGTCAGCTATTCTTCCAAACACGTAAAGTATCGTTCATCTCCAAAATCTTCTCTTCCAAAACTAATTATACATATTCATATTTCTTGAAAATTAATCACCGTGAGTTCTTTTACTTCTTCTTGGGTAACGACGACCAATCTATAAAGGGTCAACTCCGTATAGTTGGAATCCAGGTCAAAGCCGAGCAAGTCAAAGCCGGATGGCATGTTTGGACGCGTAAAGATTGCACCAATGCAGTTATACCAACATGATGTGTTGAACCATCCATGGTGGAACCACCTCATTGGTTGTATAATCTTTTAAAACCAATGACATGGAAGTAAGAATTGGACATAGGCCGACCATCTATTCATTTAATCGTTCTTAAAGATTTGAATGAATTCAATAAAGGCACCATAGCCTACTCTTCTATAAAACAGTATACAATATCTATTAACATCATTATATACCAATCGCATATGTAGGCCTATAGGCTTCTGCTTCTTTGTGCGGATCAATGATATCAACGTTTTTGCAGTTAGGGCCTATGCGGATAAGCGTTCAACCAGAACTAAGTGGACGTTAATAATTGCTGTTCCACAATTGCCTTGAGACCTGGTTTCAATTTTCCCTGGTATATTAATTTGATAAGCTGCACAGTAAAGCATACAATAACTTTTTAAGTGAGGCATCTGGTTCTGATAAAGTCACCGGCGCTGGTGCCGTGAGGGACCGTGAGCCCGGCAGTGTTTGACACTGCGGAGGCGAGCAGGATGGCAAAGGTCACATACAGGGGCAGTATTGGCTTTTAGCCCATGGTGGGTTTTGTGCTCTTCCACGCTGATCGCACGTGTGTAGCCATTCGTCTTTTTGCTCAGGTGGGATATAGGGCTTGATGGACGCTGGAGGATTTTGCAGAACAAAAATCATTCAAAAAGGCAGGGGAAATTTGAAGGAAACAACAAAACGAATTGGTTTTGGTATTGTAATTGCAACTTTTTCAAAACAAATGTAAAACAAATTACATAAACCTTTGTTTTTGAAAAAAAATTGAAAAACAATTATCTCGGGAGGCTAGGCCTAAAAAAAATAAAATAAATGTTACTTGAACTTATATTCATACGTCGCAGTTTGTCTGCAACTTGAAACTTTCATTTGTGTCTGCTCAACTTTTCATAAAACACACCCGAATAACTTGTGACAATTTCATTTAAGAAGATTGACACATTTTCACGTAAACAGCAAAACGTGACAACGAGGAATTTGCATATAACGTGCACAAATAGTGTTCTTGAACATGGCAATGTTTCATTATGATTAATTTGCATTTATTTCAATGCTGTCATTATCTATTATAAACACAACAACATCAATTCGTCTGTCAATCTGTCTAAACTAACTCAGTTCGGTACACTTGATATGAGGGGCTTATAAATACCAGGCAAGTGTTGGGACTTCCTGCAGGGTACGTTGATCGTTTAATGGCTCTATGTACAAAAACAAAACCTGACATTTTAGGGAGATTACACTTGTTTTTTCACCTTTTGATATGAAAAAAGACGGGGGGAACATCTCTGTTCTTGCAATATCACCTGGCTTTAAAAAAAAAAATAACGATGGCAAATTCCAGCCAGGTGACATTGCTAAAAAGTTGTTGTTTACACATTAGGGGGCCTAATCCGATTAAGGAGATCCCCTTCTTATAGGCCTACATTTTATGTGTTTTATACTTTTCGAAAACTACTGATGACGAGTCTAAGTTCTAACTCAATCCATTTCTACAAAGCTCTTTGCAATTACACAGAAGTAAGAACTCAGCTCAGTGGAATGAACTGGGGGAAAAGGGTTTTTGGAGGTGGTGTAAATACATCATATATCCCGTGAAAATCTCGCTGAAAAACAACAAGTCATGCAGTTTTGACAAGTTCAAGATAATAAGAAGAGGAAAACAACAAAAACGTAAACTGAGCGTTGACAAATAAGAATAAGAAGAAACTGTTGTCACTTTAATCGGGGTATTAAAGTGTTTTTCGGTGAGTACTGAGTAGGGGCCTAGGGGCACGGGTGGCTAAACATACCCACGCAAACACCTTAATACTGTTTTCTCCGAAGTATGTTGGGAATCTTCAGTAACGATGTTAAAAACACGAACATTCTATTTGGTTTATAGCATAAGCTAGATATATTTTGCTCTTTTCTTTGTCCCTCCCTTTTATGCTTTGGTGCACCAAATTCCTCGTAGAGCACCGGTCTTTTGAATTCCCCAAGGGAGACCCTTTGGTTTCCCCTTTTTGTTTTTGTCCCGCCCTCGGTCTCCATTAAAGGGTCTCTATACTTCTGGTAAAACACAAAACAGAAAAGCTCACAGATTTACATTAAACTTTCATGGTTTAAAGATAATGATGATAGAAAGCTTCCCTTGAAATATTACTGGCTGAGGTGCTGTAGTTTTTGAGAAATGAGTAAAACAATTAGTTTTGATCTCACTGACTCGAAAACTCAATGTTTGAAAACAGTGAAAACACTTATGGTTTTTCCCCACTTTTTTCTTGTGATTGCAATGACCGATTGAGCTTAAACTTTCACAGGTTTGCGCCACTTATTTGTCGTCTACACTACCATAATGTCATGCTGATCGCAGAGTTGCTGCATTTGTTCGTAACCTTATTGTCCAGAACAGCCGGTTTCAACAGAAAAAGGTGTTTACGTAAAGATGAAACTATCTTCACACCAGTTCCACACCAAAGAAGCTAAGAAATAGCAGTTGTGAAAAACATTGGTAAATTATTGCGTCTGTATAGTGAGGTTTGCTCAAATCTCTCAAAGTAGTTGGACTTCACAACAAGGAGGTCGAGTCCAATCCTGGCCCTCGTCCACCTTGGGGGAACGCAACAAACATAGTGTGCCAAAGCCAGTATACTTTGCAAATCGTGTGATGTTTAGTATCATGCAGCCCGTGTGTCAGCCTATTATATCCAACTCAGTCCAAAATGTCCTTGGGTCTTGCAACATATACCATGCGAATGTTACAGATGTGGCCGAACAGTATAGCTTATATTGAGGACTACCATCTTGGATGGATCTGACAGCATCCCAACAGCCATGGTCACTCGACATCTAACTCTACCAGGTCTGTCTCTCCCCTCGCTAAGTCGTCTCCAAATAAGACCAAAACAACAACCCATCCAGAACGTCCGCATTCTCGAAAATTAATATGCTTTCAACGCATCATCTGAAAGTGTCAAGAGTTTTGGAGTCTTGTTAAGGCCGTGGAGGCTCTTGGTTCAACTCAAACTGACATATAAAGTGCATGACCTGTACCGTTTTGACTCGATGGACGGTTAATACGTTGGCTTCTTGTTCCATTCTGGCCTCAAAAATCAACAGAATGTCATCAAGACTGAAGCTGAATTCATGGCTGTCAATCCATTACTGTTGCCTCTCTGTACTGGACACCAAACTCAGGAACCTCGAGCCGTTTACTGCATCTGCCTGACGACAGAGGCTACCTACTAAATGGAAGGAAAAAGCGAAAGGAACTCGCATGTAATCTTAAATCAAGCCTACCCCTACCATCCCCTACCAAGGCAGCGTACATTTGCAGTGGAAGAAAGCTCAACGTTGTCCATATATTCAAGAAGGGTAGCAGGTCGGGCCGCAAACTATTGGACCATTTCTATTACATTTTAGTTTAATGCAAGCTATAACTGATAGCCCTTATATCAGTAAACCACCACCTCAACCACTGCACTATCTTGTCAAAAGTGTGGCACGGGTATTGTGACACCCTCACACTAGCAAGAGGATTGGAGGAATGACAAATAACAAAATGATCTGATTCTACTTGACTTCGAGTCAGC
>JAUELU010000010.1:7352646-7364206 GCA_032357145.1 Evasterias troschelii
CTGCTTGTCTACAGTTATCTTATCCACACGCCACCTGTGGTAAAGAAGAAGGTATTGATTATAAAGAACAAAGCGTTCTAGAAAGATACAAAATAAACTTTTTCTTCTGAAGCTGTCTGTAAAAGCAAGCATCAAAATAAATCCAAACTGAAAAAGCGGCATTGTGAGACCATTTTAATTTCACGCCAAGATTAATCTAGATCTTAGGCAGCGGCGTAGCTACGGGGGGCCCTGGGGGCACGTGCCCCCCACAAATGTCCAGTGCCCCCCACGAAAAAATCGCAATAGTGCCCACGAAAAAAGAAGGTTAAAAGAGTGAAAACAAAACATTATAAAAGCAAATATATCTGCTATTTGTAGGCCTTCACAATAAAGTAAAACAAAAAACTGTTATCGTATTCCAAGCAAATATTGTGTAATTCATACGGCGGGGATTGTCGCAATCATAACCGGAAGAGCGCGCGCCGATGTGTTGATGACCAAAGCGATGCAGCGGAATGAACAGTAGGTGTGTGCTTCGCGCTATGCTGGTAACGACAACCAGCGGTTCATGTGTATAAATATAAGCCATTGGTCATTGTGACCAGCGCTCTGCGCTGCATACATTGATTACCGGTATACGACCTACATGCCGGAGAGACCAAAAAGTCCTGCTACGCGCAACGCTATTTCACATGTTCTGTACATGAACTCATGGTTATCGTTACCAGCGTAACGAGGATTCTGAAAAACATAGAGAATTTTACTTTTGTTTTTGAGAAGTGGATTTTCTGGACCCGCGCCGAGCTCACTGTGAGAACATAAAACATGTAAAGCCTAATTTTTGCGAGATCCGGTTTCAAAAGAGAACTCCAGGTGCATAAACGTGAAGGGCCAAAATTTTCGAACATGATTTTGTACATGTCTTTTTATGGGGTTTGTGGAGACAATAGCGGATCAAACCTCATAGTTCTAGGGCTATAGGAGTACATGACCCCCACAACTGACAAACCCATTTTCCCTGGGCCCCCCCACTTGGAAGCAATGCCCCCCCTGTGCCCCCCCACCAAAAAATTCCTGGCTACGCTGCTGGCTTGGATAGGCCTATGTTTTGTGAAAATGGGCCCAACTAGGTTGGTATGAACTGCCTCTGCTGGTGTACACACATGTAGTGTTCATGTTCCCCACGAGGAAAGGAATTATAGAGTTAGGTTCTCTGTGTCCAGCCGACAGCCTCGGTTTGGATACAAAATGACAGCACTCTCAATTGGAAACTCTATCCACTTTGTTTTCCAAGAACCATTTTTACTAATAATTCCTTTAAAAAAACAAACATGAAGCTGCTGAAATGATTCATCCCATTCCCTCTTAAATCCCATTTTTCTCAAAATGAAGGATTCAGAAGGACTGAGGCTTGTAGGCCCAAATAGACGAAATACGATTGCTTATCACTGGGTCCATCCCAATCTATCTCGAGTCTAAACACGCTATTGTGGAGTGACAAAGGAGAGGAGGATATTGGAGGACTGAGGTCATACACATGTAGGCAAAAAGGCTTTGGGTGTACATTTTGGTCCTCGATATGGGACACTCTTCTCCTATTGTGTCTTCATTGTGTCCTTAGAATCTCAGGAATTCTTTTTAGGATTTTTAGGGGGGTACTTTTGGTCAAGAAGAAATTAGTCTTAAAGTTTGGGAATATTGGGGGATACCCTCTGCCCCATATCAGGCATGGTATAAGGGAGTAAGTGTATAAATGTGTTTCCTGTCCTGAGATGATTTCAGCAATAATGCAATACAAATTCTGCTAGCAGTACACTGTTAAGCAGCTTTATGAAAATTGGCTGTAGTTATTCAATGTCCAATACTGCCTGATTTGATGTGAAATGTCTTGCTCACATGTTCCTTTTTCTGTTTGCATATGCACAGGACTATCGCAGAGTTTTGGTTTAAGTCAGTCGGAGCCTAATAAAGCAGCATTCAACCCTGGTGTTTTACCCTGTACGCTTGTCAAGTGCCACACCTCTGCTCCGAGCGAAATTCTTAGTCCTGCTCTGATTCAAGCAGATAAAATCAGCCCTAGAGGAGGCCAGGCTACCATTGGCAGAGGGATGTCTGATCAGGTGTTCCGTAGCAAGCTAACTTATTTTGACCGTCATGTAACAAGTACTTCCAGTCTGGCACCTTACGTCATCCTCCCAAGCCAGGTTGTTTCATCAGAAGAAGATCTGAATACAAGAAACCCTGTTGCAGAAACGTCACAGCAAGACAAACCTAGTGGCTATCCGGCCGCAGAAGTTGTACCTCGTTATTTTACAAGACCCCCAATTTGGCCAAGTAGTCGCTCAGTCACAGAGAGTTTGCCCCAAGATGGGTTCCTTCCAAATGACCAGAATCAACCAGACTCTAACAAAGTTGAGGTAAGTAATACCTGATGAACAACATTCTCATTGCTCATCTCGCTAGCACTTTAACTAAAGTGTGTTTTATGTCACTTGTTTTCAACTTTTGGAACTTCACTCTTCAAGGGGCTCGGTAGTTTTCCCTTATGTGAGGGGCAATTCTAAAAAACAATCACATTGGATTTTTTGTATTGGAACTTTTCAAAGGAGGCCACAGCAAAAGCTTAGGGCACCATGGTAAGTGCAGTAGGTGCTGTGGGTTATTTCCATACCTGAAAGGCAATCTTGAAAGGTTTTGACACCCAAATTAAGTTTTCCAAGTGAGAGAGGAAAGGTTATGTTTTCTTTGGTAGACATGTTAAAATGTAGTGCAGAAACGTAATTGTTAATCTTTTGTTGGTTTTCTACAGATATTTTCATGGTAAATGTGCCAGTAGTGTATCTGACCTTGTTTCTACTATTATGGTGTTAGAGCATGAAACCAGGCTTTCTGCTTATTCTCACCAATATACTTTTGCTTTGCAAAGATGTAGAACAAAGAGCCATTCCAACAGCTTTATTCCATGTACTGCATCTCTTGGGAACTCTTTGCCTGGTGCATGTTTCCCTTCATCCTAAAATATAGACTGCTTGATGAGGAATATTAATTCCTCCCTTCAGCTCCCCTAAGTTATTTTCACCTTAACTATTTTCTTTGTGTAGCCCCTTAATACCAAGGGTGGCTTTTAGCCTCGTTTGGGGTGAGCTTGCATTAATGTTTTTTTTTTACACGGAAAACCTTGGGTGACTCAACTATAAGAAAAGTTTTTAACCTTTGTTGTTACTTCTAATCTAGCCCATGGAAGAAAACCTCAGCCAGTTGCAGACGGACTCAAGTCTAACACAGACTCAATCCAGCCAGCCTATCGTCATCAATACCAACACGCTTGATGATGTATCGGATGATGATAGACATCAACAAGTACCCATCTATGGTCCTCACAATGATTCTGAAGATGAAGAAACACCTGAAGTACTACAAGAAGACCTACTGAAGATGCAGAGTCAGTTCCCAATGGTGCATAACTATGTGAAGGTAGGCATAGAGAGACACTAGTGAAGTTAGGCTACACATTACTACGTGCTGCATATGATGGCACGTTAGTTTTAGTAATTTCAAGTTCAGTGTTGCCAGTCTATTGAGAGTTTATAAAAAACAGTTATTACAGCACTTCATCACGAGTGTCTCGCAGCGTTTATTATATTTCAGACAGGTATGCAAAGTTAATTATGAGAGTTTACATGTATATAGCACCGTGTTAGGGTTTACAGGGTGATGCAGCGCAATCTGCTGCCAATCATGCCAGAAAACATCAGGCAAACCCCTTCTCTAAGCAATAAGTGTACTGGGCTTATTTACGAGCATGACACAACACATCACATGGGACCTATGGTTTTATGTCCCATTCAAAGGACAAAGCAATTATGTCAAGTGTCATGCTTAAGGACACAAATGTCGAGACCAAGACTCTATTATTATTACAGGCTCGCAAATTTTCACAGACACATTCGTGGCACAAAAAGTCACCTTTGAACCCTGAACAACCAGCCAGCCCCCCGGCCTGCCCTGCTCTTACAAACTCGAAAAGGGGAGGGACACAGCTATGTGTCAACTCACTGACTACAACAATGCTGGCGCACGGAAATTGAAATGCATCCCCGTACAACAAAAGTTGAGGTCCATTTTTCTAAGCACTGGAATGGTATTGAATAAAATGGCATTTTACACCATTTTAATGTTAGGTTTAAAGATACTTGTAATTTTTTCAAATAAGTACTCAATTATATTATTTTATTGGTACTGTTTCATTTCCCTTCAGTATTTTTCTTTGCAGATTTTTTTGAAGCAGTTTGCCCTCAAACACTAATTTTTGAAAATAAAAAAAACGTTTTTGAAATAAGTCCACTTTATTTGTTTTTTCCAAACAGAAACTTCAGTCCAACATCCACAAGCTAAGAGAAGCCTACAAGAAACTTAAAAAGCGGAAAATTGACTTAAAGGACTTAAAAACAAACAAGGATTTGTTAATGTACTGGACTGGGTTCCCAGACTTTGGCACCTTCCAGGATATATTTAATATTCTTAAACCTAGCTTAGAATCAACTCCTTGTCAAAACTTTATTATCCTTTCCAAGGAAGAGGAGTTTTTTTACGTTCTCTCACGAATTAAGACAGGCATTCCTGTCAAAGACATCGCTGATAGGATCGGGATAAGTGAGGTTGAGTTTAATCTTATTTTCCATCGCTGGATCACGGCATTACCTCACAAACTCCAGTACATCTTCAAGACATGGGATGAAAGAGCTCGGATAGCTGCAGGCAGACCAAGTGTATCATATGATGAAGTCACGCCGGACTACAAACACGTCTTGATTGATTGTACCGACATGTTTTCAGAGCAGGTTTTTCTGAATTGCGGAAAAACACCTGCAGAGCAAACAAACCTCTGTAAATTTGTCATGGGAATTTCATTGCCCACAGAGACTGTTGTGCACGTGTCAGACGTTGTGTCCGCTGAAAGTGGTTTCGTTTTGTTAAGACTGAGCCGAGGGAAGAATGATATCATGGTGCCGTTAGCCGAGAGGGACTCGTGGCTGGTGCAGGGCCAGCCGGGGCAAAGCCCTGTCGAGAAAATCTTGAGTAGGGTCCGATCCTTGAAGATCGTGGAAGATAGTGACATCAAACTACAATGCCAGACTTTCAGATCAATGGTTAAAGTTTGCTTACTCTTATCCAATGTAAACCAAGAATAATTCACAAGATATAGAAACAAATAATTGTCAATGTGAAAGAATAATATTAACAGTTTAAACAAAATCCAACACCCTTTCACAGCGGTCAAGTGGTAAGACTGCATGACTTGCAATCACAAGCTGTGGGTTCAGCTCCGGCCAACCTACATGTAACTGCTGTTTTCACATGGCCAGAAAAAAGTATTGTTTTCTAGTTACTGAATCACAATTTAATGGTCTATGCAGTTCATAATCATACACATAAAACCAGTGTTTGTATGTCAGCTTGGTGTCTATATCCCCTTGTTGGAGCTTTGCCGAGTTCCCTCGTTGGGAAGATCATCTAAACAAACGGTTAGGTTTGGATTATGGCGGTATGCCTGATCCCATGTAAAGCATTTAACCAGTTTACTAGTTCAGTCCTCAGTCCAACACCATTCAGTAACTCGACAACCAAACTGTTGGACTCTGATTATGCCTGATCCCATGTAAAGCATGATCAGTTTGCCAAGTGCAGTCCTCAGTCCAACAGAATCAAACAGAACATGCAGTTTGATTTTGGTGGGTTAAGCTTAATGATGTTTAGGCCTAATTGTTTTAAAAATTAATCGTTCCCAAATACGGTTTGACACCAATCCAAGTAGCATAATTCAAGTGAATTACGTCTTAATTTATTTGATCAACTCTTAAAGAAACACATAATTCAAAAAGAAATAACAAAAGACACAAATATATATTTGTATTTCTTACAATATTTATTAACATAGTGCTTGTCATTGTTTATGTAACATTAGTTATGGTGCAGATGTCACACCATCAGCTTTTGATTTTGTATAAGCACCATATCGTTACAATGGCAAAGGGCATCACCACAGCAAACGCAAGCAGTACCAACAGCAATTAACTAGAGAAGCATTTAATTTTAGGCAAGTCTAAAATCTAAAACATGACTATATCTTAACTGAATCCTGAAAAGCAGTTTATTTTTGCTTGTACCTTTTGATAAGAAAATAAGGCATTTGCGAGTTAGATTTAAATAGTTTCTGGTACAATGACTTGCTTTAGCCACAAGTTACCGCTTAAACCCAGTCAGTTTCCCTTGTAGTTTATTACTTGCTATATTCGAAATAAAATTTGCATTCCCTCAAGTGATCCCTCTAATGCCGCTTCTCGGGCTTTATCGTAAGCTTGGGGACCCCTGGCTACATGATAGTTACCGGTTGTATGGATTCGGACTGGAATCACCAAACAATGATATTGACAAAATAAGGAGAACGTCAACATTAGGGTTGAGCTCAGTTGGTAGAGCGCCGGCTGGTTACTTCGAAGGTCGTTGGTTCGTCTCGCTCTAGTCAATATTTCTTTTTTCAACCAAAAATTTAATTGGATTTCCTACAACTGTAGCTAAAGACAATCCGTAGACATTTACACGCCAACTCAGACTTGTTTATGGCACAACGGTACCAGGGTTTGCTCATCTGGAGATTGCTATAATACAAACCAAAGCTTGCCCTGAACCATGTGAAGTAGCAACTGACTTTATAGTCTGAGGACTGCAAATATTAAGCGAATTTTGCGACTAAAGCAAGTCATTGTATCTGATGTTTGTTTTTTACCCGACTCGTAAATGGCCTATATATTGGGGGTATTAAATCAAAAAGTGACACACGTACTGAAATGCAATTTAATATTACACTAACAAAGAAAACTGTTTGATTCAAGTATTGTATATTAGATAGACGGATAAAAACTAGAGTTCGGAAATAAAATTGTCTATATCAAAATTTGAAGATGTTTTCTTTGAGTGTTGTAGGTTACCCCCCCCCCCCGAAAGTTATGATACAACCTGGGACTTATAAATTATATTTATTGTCAATTTAGTCTTTGTTCAACTCGACCCCAAAGTCAGTTTCCCTTATAACTTTTACATCTTGATATTTGAAAAAATAAATAAAAAATCGCATTTCCTTTAGGTGATCTCCTGGCTACCGTTTCCAAGGGTTGTATATATGTAAACTTTGGTGTGATCTTTGACTACACGGCAGCTAACAGTTGTATGGCTTCTGACTTGCAACCCGAACAGATATTTAATAAAATAGGGAGACCGCCAACATAAGGCTTGATAGCTCAGTTGGTAGAGCGCCGGCACGTTAAATTAGAAGTTTGGTTCAAATCCCACTCTAGTCAATTTTCTGTGTTCAACCAAATTTGTTTAAAAATTTATCTTGGTCAGTTTCCCTTGTAATTTATAACTTGAACCCGTAAAAGAACCACAAGCGACACAACTATACCTTTAAACTAAAACAGATCTGCAAAGCTTTGGTAACAAATATTAGGCCTACATACAATTTTACAAATATAATTTAAAAATACAAGTTGCACAACATAAAAAGCTACCAATGCTTGTATCAAAAGTGATTTTCGTGTCGTTGTACCAGGTCTCCCTAAAGCACATTAGACAGCCGTCTCTGAAATCATACCCGCGGTAGCTTGTGCACGTTTCTGGTTCTTCAAGTTTATTTGTAAGGTTTTGAATATTGCCTAAAACGATTGAAGGTGGAGGAGGATTGAATTTACACCGACGAAGGCGAAGTCGCAATCTAGTTTCTCCTTTCTTGCCTCTTATACGTTGGGTCAAGCAGGCTTCAAGGGGAATTGTCCGTCTCCAAACTAGGTGTGGCTGTGACCGTTGACCTCAGCCTTAACATTGACTCCCGTGTGTACACAATGGGCAGTGGTCGTTCATAAACTGTACTTACAGGAAGCTCAGCTAGTTGAGTAGAAACATGAAAAATTACACTGAAAAACTGTGCAAAAAATATAAACTGGCACACCAAGATGATTCTGGTAGTAGGCCTACAGGATGACACCTCACACAAATCAACAAGAATTAATAGGCCTATTTACTGGAAACATGTCAGAAATACTAAAATGACTGGACAAACATCGGGTGGTCGCCACCCCAAAAGTCATTAGTAATGACTACGAGTAATAATTTATATACAAAATACAGTTTGCATCAAATTCATATGAAGACTATATATATCAATCAAATGTACCATTGGTTGATGAGAATGTTTTAGTCATTGAAGTAAAGTTGGAAAGTTATTTACATAAAGTCGCCCTTTAATAATGCTCTTTAAGTATGACTGTGCATTGATGATGTCAGGGAAATACTTCTAACCTAGCTGGCATATTGCCCAGAAGTTAAACAGACTAGGTCATTGAACACTATGAAGTTCTGCAAAATAAATAATGTTCAACTCAAATGTAAGCGCCGTTTCTGAAGATTCATACAACTTTTGTCGTAAAGATCATAGAAATAATAAACTTTTTAAAAGTTTACCTACAATTATAGTTTCACCATCATGCAAATATTTACAAATCTTACAATGATCATTACAGCTTCCACAATTGGATTCCACAATGATACTTGTAACGTACCTGCCATCATGACTGTAATGGATGTCACCTGATGATGATGATGATGATGATGATGAAAATTGTCTTTTACTAGTACTGACAACAACATAAGATGCTTCAATCCTTGTCACAACACACACTAAAAGAACATCCAGACTGATTGATATCTACTGAGAATACCACTTCACCTTGATACTAACTTCCTGTCCTTCCTTATAAGTTGCTGTTTCTGATATGAACTGATGGAGGAGCTGATTTCATAAGTTGCTGTTTCTTGTATGACCTGATGGAGGAGCTGATTTCTTGTTGAAGATCTTGAATAATGAGCTCATCATTCATTTTCACAGTCACAATGCTTGGTTCAGTTGGATCTTTGATTTGTAGTTCTTGTGGGACGACAGTGGGTTGAGGATTGCTCTCTGCAGATGACTGTCTCTATCTGCAGAACGTCATGTGGAGAAAGCTTCACTGTCCAACGTGCCCTGTTCTGTATGGCCAATTTGTAGTTTGATGTTTTTCGCATAGTGATGTAAGTCACTGAGCTTTCTAGCCACAGCAGAAGTTGTTGATTCCTCATCTCTCAGCACCAGTCTCCCGAGCGATTTATTGCCTTCTTTAAAGTTCATATAAGTCAACCCATCAGGAAATGTTGTCGATTTTACCTTTTTGTATTGTTTGTGGTCTTTCAAGAGTTTTTCCATTCGATGTACAATCTCACAGCTCTCTTGATCCATTATTTCGATGACATCATCTTTCTCGTTTTCTGCTTTGTCCATCTCTCTGCTGTTTGTAGCTCTTGCAGCTTCTATTGTCTTGACTCTGTCTTCATAAATCTGCTCTGCCTCTTGCATCAGCTTTTGCTTCTCCTCCTCAGCCTTCTTGGCAATTTTCTCTTGGGTGGCAGTAAACATATTGTCTAATTTCTGTCTGGATATGTCTATTTCTTGAATAGCAATGTAAAAGGTTTCGATGTTCTGTGCTATTTTTGCAATTAGTTTTGTGGCTTGCTGTTTGCATTCGTCTGAAACCGCATCAATTTTCTGTTTAGCATGGAACTGATGAGAAGTTGTAATGCAAGTTGTGCATATCAACTTCTTGCATTTGCTACAGTACACGATAACATCCTTGTCAGTATGCTTGCTACATTTAGAAACAAACGTCTCACCAGATCGTTGTTTTCCATGCTGTTGTTTCAGTTGAGTTTCCTGTTTTTCAATATCGTCTAATATAGCCTGGGCCATAATACTTGTTTTTAGACCCTCAACACCATTATCATTTAAAACAGTTTCTTGTCTACACACAGGGCATGAAAGTTTGGTAGAACTTGGACTATTCTGTCTGAGTTGTTGAAGACATTCAAGACAAAATGAATGAGAACACTCCAGTAGTTTTGGTTGTTTGAAGCGATCACTGCAAATTGGGCATTCCAGGTGACCAAGAGTAACCTCTAGCACTGACTCAGCTGTTATATTTGATGCCATACTTGCTGAAATGTTGAGCTGTGAATTAAAAGAGGAAAAGATTCATTATAGTTGATTTACAATTCCTTAACTATTACATCAACTAAAGCGTTCGTGGTTCTTCGTTGCTGCATTTAATTGCAGAATTCAAGAAACTTGCGCTCATCAGTGAGGAGTACTTGGTGATCTAGCGGTTAGGACAGTCCGCTCGAGAAAGAAGGGCGCTTGGGTACAAATCCCACCTTTGTAGCTTCTAGCCTGTTGTTACTGTTACATTCTTCGTGGTGGTATTATATGCTTGTAGAGACTCCCTTTTCACTTTTAATGTGTAGTTTCTCCCTTTAGCTCTCAGCTAGAGTGTACCTTTGGTCTTGTGTTAAACGATTTTTTCATGAAACAAAATATAATTACTGTACTTTTTAAAATTTTAAAATAAGAAACCAGATGTCAACCACATGGCTCCATCTTCATAGATAGTGTTTTTCTACAAGGATGTGTCTTCGGGTCATTTTGATCATACTGGACAAAGATAAAAGTAAACTGATACAAAACCAAAATCTCCAAACTGTCTCCAAAAATTGTATTATCAAAAGCCTGAAAATTCTCAGATGTAACCTTTAAACATAACAAGGTACATAGGGACTATTGGTAAGTCATGTTACGAACACTGCTCCATGTTGAGTGCAAACTTAAAAAACCCCACACACATCCCAGTGTTACACAATAAAAAGGCACCTTTCTACATGTTTTAGAATGAGTCGTACATGCGTGTGAAATGGACTTCTCAAACTAACTTGTACTTTCAAAAGCCTTCAAAAACAAACTGAACAAAATGATTTTGTCGTAAATTGAAAAAGTCTGAAATGAATGACGAGAAGTGTCTCTAATTAGGGTCATGGATAAGTACTTTACATACACATACATGTATCAACACTGAAACTGTTTGGATTTATATATAGAGGTTATTTTTGCAAACTACCTATTAAAACAATTTACACTCACAATGATTGAAAAAACATCGAGGACATGAACTTGCACTAGAGTAACTAATAGCAATGAATTGTTTCAGAGTTGCGGTTGAAATGTTAGTTTTGATTGGTTAATGGTCAAGTAAAAAGAAGGACAGCATACTGGTCCTAGCGAAAAGTAGCCTCACAGGTATTTGACTGTTTTTTTATATATTTTTATTTATTATTATTATACTTGCAAAACATTGGTAATGGCCTCACGTTTGAACCTTAGCAGAGTCTTTGTCAGAGGCGAAATGACAACACACCACACAGTCGTACACAAGTTGAATTGAAGCAATCGAGAGTAGAAATACATGACTTAAAGGGACACGTTGCCTTGGATCGGGTTAGAAAGATGTTTTAAAACCTTCTGATGAGGCCGGCAGCTGTCAAAGCGTCTGTCACAAATCAAGAAAAACATAACATCACCCACGTGATAAATCCCAGCCATGCTATAGTCCATGATATCCTCCCCTGTACCATAACACACAGTCTAGAAGGGGTGTCAATCAAT
>JAUELU010000010.1:7704955-7716000 GCA_032357145.1 Evasterias troschelii
AGTTGAAATTTAAAAAACATATGTCTTATCATGAAGTGTATTTACAGAGGTCTGATGAATCTATATATTAGAAAAAACAGTTTTATAAAAATATGAAGAAAAAAAAAAGAAATAAAAAAAGGTAATTTCCAATTCAAAATCTTTCTAGGTAAGCATCTTGTAAAATTATCTTGTTTGAAATGTCTCCGTTGATTGGAAATCAATTAACACATGACGAAAAATTTAAATCTCTAAAACTCCCCTCAAGGGGGGTTTGCGAGTGGTTCTCAATCTACCGGTTCTTCTCAGAACTACCACGTACTCACAAAAGATATTTATGTACATAGTGTCACCGCAAAACTCACTTGACTATTGAAATTAGCCGTGAAAAGCCTTGTAATGGAGGCACCTTTTGTTGTTGATATTACATGTTTGTAGAAAAATAGTAAGTTAATGTTTTTAGATATATTATGAGTGACTGGTCATCAGTCTAACCAAGAGATGACTGAACTACATGTACATCGATATGATTGGTAGAGACATGGAGTCTGAAATTGAGGACCTTCCGAACATGATGAGGGATAAACATGTCTGGTATGATGTTGTGAATGGGATCTTAGTTGCAAACTCTAAATGATGAAATGATGATAATATGTGCTAACTATGTGGGTAACCCATTACAAACTGCTTCATTGTGTCTGTAGACATGTTACAGTGCAAAAGACAAAGAATGACTTTGAATGAACAACCAGCAGGAGGGTTACCAATGTGTATGTATTCACCACATGATATTATACATGTACTTCAGGATAGCCTATATCATCTCCCATTCAAACCCACAGTTGATGATCATGCGAAAAAATACGAGTACCAGAAATCTGATGAGATGTAGAATTAAAATTCTGAAAGGGACTTACTCAAGAGTGGGCAGTGGTTCTTCTGTAAAGTATGGATCCTCCATTGACTGCTTGGCCGTCATGCGCTTTGTAGGGTCCATGGTTAGCAGCTTGGATAGCTAAGGAATCAATGTTTAGATAAAGCTTTTATTCTATGAGTTCAGGTACCAGACACTGATCTTAATCACCTGATCGAGAAGGTGGGATATGTAACTGCAACTTGGACTGTCTATTACAAACTAGTACATGTAGAACAGAACCAAACCTCAAGAACCACCTAGTCAGAAAGGTGTCTGACTTTGTAGGATGTGCAACAGACTTTGGACTATTTGTTACAAATTAGAACAATACTAATGAGAATCAAATTAAACTCGATGTTTGTGGTTAGTTTTAAAAGCTCCGCTATGCAATTTTAAATTTTAAATATGTCTTTTAAAATTTTTTGAGAATTCGGTCTTAAATCTTAAATTTCAAACTTTTCTTTTTATTTACTTTGGATGAATTTAGTAATTCTTAAAAAAATTATAACCGTTGTAGTACATATTGTTATCATTATTGTTTGTGTAACGACCAACAGTTCTTGCATATGGGCCTGCTAAATTATGCATGGGGGAAACCCTGTATGGTTGACCACATTGATGGTAAGTCATTGTGTCACCTGTGAGTGTATCTGCTTCGCGCGCTTAAAGTTTTTGCCACATCCGGCTCAAAAGTAGGAATACATTTTGCAAGAATCTGTATAATTAGCTCATTACTGATTCGTTTTGGGCCAGTCCGTTTTTTGTTTTCTTTTATTGTCTTCACTTTTTGTTTTTGTATTATGTCTAGGACTGTTCCCCACAAGCCTCAGCTTATTTGAACAGCCTTCTTAATCACAGCTTAGATTGTAAACAAGAAATTCAGCATAATTCTAATTGGTCATCTTTGCTGTATTGTACAACAATAAATTTGTTCAAATGATTCTGTCTTTTCTTATTGTGAGTATAAATAAATGTTACATTGAATTTATTAGAATTTATTTGAATTGAAGTAATTTTACCCAAAATCACCTATTTCATTGTTTCTTAGGACAGAAACTTTTAATTATAAGAAAACGTTAGTCTTTAAAGGCACTGTACATGTTTGGTAATTACTCAAAATATATATTAGCATAAAAACTTCCTTGGTAACCAGCAACAGAGAGCTGTTGATAGTATAACACATTGTGAGAAACCACTTCCTCTGAAGTAACATAGTTTTTGGTAAAGAGGTATTAAACTTCTCACTAAAATAATAAAATACTTTATGCATGAAGCCTTTTATTAGCATCTGAAAGCACACAAAATTGTGCAACAAGGGTGTTTTTTCTTTCTTTATTTTCTTGCAACTTCGATGACCGATTCAGCCAGAAATTTTCTTAGGTTTGTTATATTATGCTTATGTTGGGATACACCGAGTGACAATACTAGTCTTTGATAATTACCAAACATGTTCAGTGCCTTTAAAGAAAGTGAAAGCCAGGTAAGCCAGGTTTGCATAAGTCAACAATGAAAGACTAGCTTAATACAACTCCTATGGGCTTTTGGTAATCAGTGGAGCCAGACTGTGTGAAGTGGGCGTGGCTTACAGTGGAATTAGGTCACACTTACAAACAAGACAGCCCTATTGGGTTACTCACCAACTGAAATGCTCTCGTTTCTGGCTTGATCTTGTGCTTTTCCATGTATTTGATGAGGCAAGAGCTTGTGTAACTAGAAATAAAAAACTAAATATGATGAGTTTGAAGATCAAATAAACAACTTGTCATGTTAGTGCAAAAACGTCATATCTCCTAAAATTACAAAACGCAAGAGTTTGAAACTGTCAAAACATAGTCAGCTCAATTAAAATACCACCGATGTGTACCCACAAGACAATACAAGAGATACAATGTTTTGCATGGAGCATTGTTTGTGCGAGATAAGCCATGTTTTGCACAATTGAGATACAACATTTTTGCACTGACACGAGATGGTAATGTCACCACCATGCCATAATTGTCCTGACTGCAATTTGTATTTCATTATTGTGTTTAACCCTCCAACTCTTGGCTCCATTTTCCAGAGCGTTTATTTTGTCCACTCAATTAGATTCAACTGACAATACAAAGTACGGAACTCTGTTAAACAATAAGGGCCACATAAAAATAAACAAATCTTTATCCTGGATGCAAACTAAAATCTACTAAAATTGTTGCAAAATTATTTGATTCCAACTTTCCGTCTCTAGCTACCAAGCAATCTTGGTGTGGTCTAGAAGGAAGACATCTGCCCCAGAATGGCAAAGGCCGTGGGTAACAATCCTACTCGAGTAATATGCATGTGGATTTATTTCGCAGGGCTATGAAAAGGACTGAGTAAAGTGCTTTACACACATCGGTGTATTAGGGTAAAACACAAATAATCTTCTTCATCCCCCAGTGCAAATGTAACATCTACTAAATTGTTGTGGTACCTGCTGCTAAAATATAGGATTTAAACTACCTCTAGCTAACGGGCAATCTTGGTGGTCGAGTGGCAAGGCATCTACTTTAGAATGGCAAAGGTTTCGGGGTCCAATCCCACCAGAGCAATATTCCTGTGGATTTTGTCCCACTGGACCCGGGAGTAGTACCGAGTATACAGAGATTAAAGGGCAGTTCATACTCGCTGCGTTTTCACTGCGTACGCAGCGCGCCGACCCATTTCGTTTAATCCGCAGTGTGTAAATGGAAGCGCACTGCGTAGTCATACTGCGCTTCTGCGTCCGACTTAAAACAAAACTAAAACTAGGTCGTACACACTAGTCGGATGCGTAGTCGGACAAATTGAAATATTTTAACATTTGTCGGATGCGTTTAGGCCACCCTACGCAGTGTCAGTAAACGATGGCAAGAACCTGATTAGAGAAGTTGAAAACCGTGCGCCTGTTTCCAAATCTGTATAACACAAGTTTCAAAGAGTCACCGAGATGTAAACATGACAATGACTCATTGAAGGAAATTGGGAAAATCTTTGGTAAAGATTGGAAGAAATGCAAGGATAAATCACAAATTATGAAAAGTTCATTGCACTGCGTGTATAATGTATGAACGCAAGTTAACGCGTGCGTTTCCGCACGCGATCGCATTTTATCGCGTATCTATTTTTTATTTTGACAAAGTATGAACATTCAATCCGAAATTCGCATTGGCGGGTGCGTGCGCGCAGTCGCAGCAAGTATAAATTGACCTTAACTCACACCGGTGTAGGGTAGAAAAAGCAAACCAAACTAAATTAATCCCCGTTATAATTATTACATTTATTGAACACTTACGATGTAAGATGATGAAGGCAAAATAAATCTTATGGCAAAGGACACAAGATTTTAATTTCTAAAAACTTAAAATAAAGACACATTATTTTCTTACTTGGATCTCCTGAAGTCTTTGACGAGGGTGGGGTATTCTGGCATCTTCTTGATATCTTCCCAATCTTTCTCTACAGGTGTGGGAAAAAAGAAAAAAGAAAAAGAGGTATGACAAATGTTATAAAGAAAAGCAAAGTCTGTCCTGAGCCAATATGGCTCATCAGGCCAGTTGGTCTTGGCCTTGGTGCCCCTTCAAAAGTTTCCCCTAGACTTTCAGATTTTTCAGTGGAAATGCCCTTTGCGAACCGGTGTTTTAACAAGTTTCATTGCTATTAACCGAGTGAGAATATTTCTATCCCCTCAGGCAGAATACCAGTCCATCACAGGTTACTCCTCAGCTCTCATTGGTACCCATTTGTACTCCTGGGTGGAGATAAGCAATTATGATAAAGTGCCTTGTCCAGGCACACAAGTCTGGCAACTGACCAGGCCAGGATTTGAACCCATATTCAGTAAATTTCAGAAATCAAGTTCAGCGCCATAAACCACTCCGCCCTGAAGAAAATACAAATATTGACTTCTTCGAGCGCTAAAACTCAACTCCCGAGGTGATTCTCGGTACATTCTATTTTCCCAAGAAGCCGAGGGACATAAAAGCTCTGGGGATCACCGAGGGTGTCCTTGTTTGTTTGGTGTTAAAAGAAATAAATTTGATTCCAGTTCAATTTTTTCCCAATTGAGGTTTTCCTCCCACATCTAAAACTGAACATTTCTTCTCATTTCATAATCATTATCCTGTTATTTGAATTTGCCCTAATGTTTAATGAAATCAAGTAGTATCAAGTAGAAAAACCACAAGGGAAACTGACTTGGTAAATTGAAATAATTTAGGGAGACCGCCGCCTTAGGGCTAGAAAGCTCAAATGGCAGAGCGCTGGCACTATAAACCGGAGGTTGTTGGTTTGAAATCCTACTCTATGCAACATTTCTTTGTTCAACCCCAAATCTTAATAAATCAATTTTTACAAACGTCATAACTTACCTAAAGGGAAACCCATGACATTAAATATTCTGTCTAGCTGGTCATGATGGTACGGATTACTGGTTTTAATGTCCTCTTGTCGACAGTGAAAGATTGGTTCGGAGGTCAGTAGCTCAGCAAAGATGCATCCTATGGCCCATATATCTAACAGATACAAGAAACCAGAAAGAAAAGCCCAACATTAGTATAAAACATCTCGTTGTGTCTGTGCAAAAACATCATTTCTCACAAGAAAATGCTTTCTGCAAAAATGCTTTTCTTGTTTTGTGTGTACATCTGGGCTACATGTATTTTAAGCCAGATAACTTTTTGCCAATTTAAAACTCAAGCGTAAACATGAATGCTATCATATAAAGTTTTTGCAATGACACAAGGCATTCATAGATTCATAGATTTGCACATAACTTACATGGTATGAAGGTGGTTACATGTGTAGTGCAAAACTTCCCCTGAAATATTTTTGCTTGAAAATAGAGATGCTGTACAGTTTTTGAGATATAAGTAAAACAGTTAGTTTCAATCTCACAAGTTCAACACCTGATGTTTCAAAACAGTGTAATTAGTTTTTCGAATATTTTCTAATGACTCTGATGACTGATTGAGTTCAAACTTTAAATTTACACAGATTTGTTATTTAATGCATAGGTTGGGTCACATTAAATGCAGATAATATTGGTCTTTGACAAATACCGATGTTGTCCGCGAGCTTTGAATTCCAAACAGTCCAAAATCTTTTCCAGAAACTTTTTAAGATATGGTACTGCATGGCCAAGTTACACTGTCCCTTTTATTACAACAGTCATACTAATGTTATCAGAATCCAAACATTTGGGTCTTACATTACCACATGGCAAATTTTTTATTGGGCCTGTGGCCGGTCCACCTTACGCACGTTTCAGCCAAATCCAATGTATAATTCTTTAAAAAGAGCAACATACTGTCAAAGTGTTTATTAACATTGTCGAACCCATCCACACATAGTAAGGTGACGTGGCTAACAACTGCATCTCTGGCCACAGCAATTCACAAAAAGACACCACAGAACTTTGAATCTTTAGCCTAAAACTTGCTAATCAACAACGGGAAGTTCAGACAAATAATTTTGCAGGATGCTTCTGCCATTACCATCTTTATAACAAGTAAACTTTTGAATACAAATTTTGGGGGGGTCATTACCAAAGTATGAGACTACCTTTAAGCATTCCCAAAACCATCTCAACTCCTTAGGAGTACATGCATAACCAGCAGCCAAATGGACACACATGTTACTGATTGCTTGCATCAACAACATCAATCGTTCCTCCTGGGTGGTGAGAAGTAATTACTGTCGAGTGTCTTACCCAAGAACACAAGTGTCACAACCAGGATTAGAACCCACACTCAGATGTCTCAGCCCAGAGTTAGCCCAGAAAAGTCTCAGCAGAAACCGCTTACCTGCCAAAATGCCAGTACTGGATGTTGTTTGTGACTGGCGCCTGTTTTTTTTTGCTGAGAACAGACATTTACTGAGCAAAATTTTCTAGTAGCTCTATGAAATCAGATCCTGCACTCGATTTCAAAAAGAGTTAGGATTGATCTTTAGCGCAGATGAATCTTAACTGCTAAGCAAAGTGTAATGTCACAATACAAATCACTATGGTAGTACTGAGAACTCATCTTAAAATGAATTTTAGTGCTTTGAGAAATCGACCCCTGGACTCAATATCACAAAGAGCTAAACATTTATCTTAAGATGTGTATCAATCTTAATTGCTAAGCAAAGTGTGATGTCACAATACAAATCAATGTGGTAATTGACAACTCATCTTCAGATGAATCTTACTGTTTTGTGAACTCCAGCTCAAAGTGGTACCTCCAAAACTTGCTAAGCACAAATTTTGGCTGCACACGTTTTCTTCTAAGATTGATAAAACCTCACCTATTGCTTTTGTGTAATGTCTTGCCCCAAGTAGAAGCTCCGGGGCTCGATACCAGAAAGTTACGACCACCGGGTCCAGATCGGCAAGTGGTTTCAGAGGAGCGTTGAATAGTCTAGCGAAGCCCATATCAGCTGATAGTAAAACAAAACACAATAATAATAATAAAAACAACCTTATTTATGTAGTGTCCAAAACCTTCTTTGATTATCCCACTGGTAAAATGTTGGCTACATTTGGTGATAGGGCTTTTTCTGTGCCAGCCTCTTAGCTTTGGAATGCGATATCGTTGTATATACGTAGCGATCAGAAAATTGCCTCTTTTAAATGTAGTATAAAAACCAATCTTTTTAAAGCCGTTTTTTAAGGTGTTTTTTATGGTTTTGTTCTTTTGTGTCTTTTGTTTGTCTTTCTTCTATGGTCGCCTTGCCAGTTACTTTAGATTTGTTACATAGGTAGGGTTAGAGGTGTCTGTCTCCTGAAAAGACCAAAACATTACCGATGCCAGCAGGGATAGGCCTACATGTATATGTAATTGAAATAAGTAGTTTTTACTTTCTGTTGGCGGTACAGACGTATCCCCATACTGTGGTTTGGGCAAATGGCCTGGTGACAAGTCTTTTTTCTTTATCTTTTTCTTCCATTCTCTTGATTCTGTGCATGTTATGCGTTTTTGATCATTTGTATGTGAGGGGCGCAACATAAATGTTAAATATTATTATTATTATTCAGGAGAAAGTCTCTAATCAGTCCTAGAAAAAACAAAAACCAACATGTCCGATGACTTAAAGATAAATGTTCTAAGAAAAGTCTTGAGATGTATGATGGTGGTAGCTTGTTTGATGTAAAGAGGGAGATTGTTCAATAGATGAGGACCAGCTAACTGCGTTCACTATACCGTTCTGCGAATAACAGTGAATGCCTAATCTTATTTGTTCTCGTATGAAAACATCAAATCTTGTAATTGAGCTTTGAGAATCTTTCCTGGTAATGAGAACCCTTATCTTTCCCTTGTCAAGTTGTGGCAACAATATTTTCAAAGGAAAACGATTCCTTAAGAAAATCAAAAAAGTTCTGAAAAACAATATCACACGTGAGCTCAGTCAATTTTCTTAATATCGACGCAAAGTGATTAAGAGTGCTAACCCAAGGTTTAACAAACATGAGAGTTGATTTTGCAAAAGCATACAAACAAACATGAGTGAAAGGAGTGGAATTGGATCTATGGTGTGAAAACGGTCTACAGTGCTCAGGGACCTCACAGTGATATATGTGCTACATAAAAATGGTTTATTATTAATATTAATATTAAACTACATGTACGATAACTTGGACAAAAATGTTTTGAGAAGAGTCTTGAGATGTGTGGCAGTGGTAGCTTGTTTGATGTGAAGAGGGAGATTGTTCCTAAGATGAGGACCAGCAAACTGAAAACTGCGTTCACCATACACTTTGGTTCTGCGACAGTGAGTGCCTACTCATATTTCGCATGAAAACATCAAATCCTACTGCTAACTGAACCTTGAGAACCTTTGTTATCTTTCCTTTGTCAAAATGTGGCAATGATATTTCAAAGGAAAACGATTTCTCAAGAAGCTCAAAAAAGTTTTCAAAAATATTACCCCAAGTGATCTTGGAACATTTTCCCCAAATACCGACGCGTAGTGGTAAAGAGTGATAACCCGAGGGTTAACGTACATGAGAGTTGACTTTGCAAAAGATGTAAAAACAAACATGAGTGTAAAAGGGGCTATTTTATACAGTGCTCACCAATTTTTACTCTGCCTCTCTCTTGACCCTCCCCCATGACAAGAATATTAGCTGGTTTCTGTGGAGAAATAAGAAGGCAATAAGAAATAACATTAAAGACAGTTATGAAGTGAAGATCAAACTGTGCATGTAGAGACCTTGGCCCAATTTCATAGAGCTGCTTAAGCAGAAAATATTGCTTAACAATTGACTGCTAAGCAGAAATTAGCAGGAAACCAGTCAAAATGTTTACATGTGACATGGTAGTTTGGCTGGTAACCTTATTCTGGTAAGCGAAATATTGTTGTGCTTAGGTACTTTTTGTGCTTAAGCAGCTCTATGAAATTGGGCCCTTGTCAAACAGGGCAATTTTTCATGAAACTTAAAGCCAACCAAATGCACTGTACGCACAAGGAACAATTCAGCAGCACAGAAGACATTCTTCTAGCTGTAACTCACTATCCCCAGGAAAATAATGAAAAAACTAAAAAGTGAATGCATTTCCTTCTTGGAGATTGCCTGGAACTGGTTGCCTGTAAATTGTGACATGGCCTTGGGTTGAAGAAAAGGAAGGGCCATGTCAGATATGGACATTTTTACAGGCAACTTCCATAAAAGTGTCCAAACTAATTTACTATCCCAAGGAAAGTTATTAACAAATTATTACATTTTTGTAATGATTCTTCCTTTCAGGATTGCCATGTGACATAGCAAGCTGTCGCAAGCGATCAAGCAATTGCTGAAATACATTAAGGCAAACTTTTATTTGAACCAGGATCATGCTTAATAAAAATGTATATATAAAAAAGAAAACCTGCGATTGCTGGCTAATTGGAAAGGCTTGAGAGAAAACAAAGAAAAAGTTAACACAATTCTGCAGGATTAGCAAGAGCTGGGGCCAATTTCACAAAGCATTAAGATTCATCTTAAGATGAGTTATCAGTATTACCATAGTGATTTGTATTGTGACATCACTCTTTGCTAAGCAACTACGATGGATTTGCACTTAAGATCAATCTTAACTCTTTGTGAAATCGGCCCTAGTTCAAGTTTGATGTTTTGGGCCAAAACTACCTGCATATATATAGAAGAATTTTGGAATGAAAGTAAAGTTTGAGATATGCCCCCAATGTACAATGTAAAATCCATGGAAAACTTACGCTTCTTTCTGATGCGCAGTGTACAATATTGTGCCCGCAGGAAATCAAAGCTCTGTGGCTCTTTTGTACACATGTCATTTCATGATGAGTAACATTGTTTATTGACCCCTTGCACAACGCGCAGCGCACTTACACATGTCTACCCAGTCCAAGGTTCTGCCCAGGATTTGTTTAGTGCCGGTAATTTTTTGTCCTAGTACGGTCAAGTCAATTTCCTTTTGATCGTGCAAGAAGTGGTTACACACGTGCGCCCTGCAGCTGTGCCTTGAATGTAGGCTCTCAGTGCGCACACGCCTTTACCGCCATGGGAAAACATTTTACAGCATCTACATGTATAGCATGGTGCTTACTCTGGAGTTCATTTCCGTTGTATTAAACGCTTTAGAATAGGGTACGCACCGTGATGAAACTGGTATCATGTTTTTCCAAGCGTAAAGATATGCAAAATCAATGCGGGTTTCGTGCGTTGGATATAATGTACATAGAACAGGCGAGAGTGGTGCTTGATCCTGGATCATTAAAATAGACTCAAACCAAAGAAGTAGGCTACTCGAAACCTGGGATAACACTTTTCAATGGTAAATAACTTGTTTTACACGTTGTTCAAAATATTTTGAAGAAAATTGGGGAAAAAAAGGGAAAATGTGTGGTGGTCGGAAAATGAAAATATTCTGCGAGTGCCAGTCGGGGAATCATGAGTGCCGGTCGGGTTTTCCGGCACCAACCACCGTGGGCAGAACCCTGCCAGTTCAACGTTTTGGAATCAAAATGTACACAAAGGAATGGTGGAAATGGTGGCACACAATGTGCAGAGTTGCATTCCGCATTTGCAAGGGGTCAAAACCAAATATTGTCTTGAAACAAAATGACTAATTTAGTAGCAATTACACTTACCAGATCTCTGTGTAGTACCCAATTTGAATGTAGATAGTGAATTCCATCTAGGATTTGGAATAGC
>JAUELU010000010.1:7740760-7754029 GCA_032357145.1 Evasterias troschelii
TACAGATGCCAGCTTCAAACCTCGTGCATTTGAAAAGTTATTTGTGTGCTTTAATCGTCATCTTTGCAACTCATTTGCAGGCCGACTTGCTTCTGGCAGGCACCTCTCCTGCGCCAGGAGCGTCTTTAAGACAAACATGGCGCATTACAAATGGCCACTATTTTTTGTTATTATCAATGTTTATGAAAATAGCTGTGATTATGGAGAAATCTAAACTGCATTTGCAAGAAAATTTAAGTATCCTGCAGTTTTGTTGAAAAATACACCCCCCCCCAAGTGAGTGTTTGACATAATTGGATGAAATGGAATAAAGACGAATACTGCATCTTCATGGTCTAGTGGCAAGAGAAGGGAAATACAATAAATTGTCAAGCAAACAAATACAATTCTAGTCTTTTTAGTTTCAATCAGCCCCCGCGTTGACATGTTTTATTTTTTTTATCAAATGCAGTTTATTTGTTGCTGTACTTATTCAGTTTATAATATTGCTAAAAACCAACTAAAATAACATCGAGATTTATAGCAAACAAAAGATACAATATTTCCACAAGACAATTCATAAGACCAGATGGATGGTAGTCTGCATAGTTATAGCCAATTTTGTTTTGTTAAAAAGGAGATTTTAAATAATTCAATTGTTAATTGCTCAGAAGATTTATAGTCTTTACAATCCTCTACATGTATAATGTGAATCATGACAAGTGACCATCTTTAAAAAATAAAAAATAAAATAAGCAGTGAGGTTGAGACGAGCCGGTTGGTCGATATGCGACGTTTCTACTAGTTAATTTTTAATGGTCTTCAGGAGAACATACATGTACACCAACTCCACAGATCCCCTACTTATATAAAGGTATAGGGACATCTTGGTAGTCCAAAACTGAACGACCATAAAAACTTGATAAGAAGCACTGCAGCTGATGATAGTACAAGCCATTTTGCGAAAAGGATTTCCTTCTAAATAAAATGATTTGATCATTTCTCGCCCCAAAACATTTGAACTCTCAGATTTCCGGTTGTGTCCATTCGCGAATGCTGCGGCCAGAGATGCAGTAGGTACCCGCTGTCACCTCGCTACACGTGATTCGACGTTCATGTGAAAATACCATTGCCGTTTTTACTGTTTTCCCAGTAAGTAGACACCGTATTCACATGTGACTTTTTCTGTGTCTGATAAAAAAATAAACTAAATCTTAACCATACCATTAAAACAAAGTCTGCAACATAATGCAACATTAAAGGAACACATTCTGCCACTCAAAGCCTCAAATCCCAAAGGGTACAACTCAGTTGTTTTATTGGTACGGTTAATATCATTACAAACCATTTCTTTCCCATCTTTTTAATGAATTTATTTACATATCCTTGAATTATAAGAACTACTCAGACCCCCTGGATTTACTTTAAACAGATCATCTATATTCAAATAATTGAGGTATGAAATCAAGTTGACTTTTACCACATAAATCACTATCAAGGCTTTAACTAAATCGAAAGGAACATTTTTATAAACAGCCATAATAACCCTCTCCCACCCAAAAAAAAAATAAATAAAAAAAATAAATAAAAACACATACAAAGGAACACCCAATAGTTCCTTAAAAAACACTGCAATCCGCAGTAACCAAGACCAACAGGGCCCAATTTCAAGGAATTATGTGCTTACAGCCAATGTATTTATGTAGTTTCTGGTAGCGGTAAGCACATAATTCCATGGTAAGCAGAGCCTTGAGATTGATTAAACTCTACAACTAGCCAAGACCAACTCAAGGCCCTTTTTCCAGAGATCTTCATAAGCACAATTTTGGCTAAGCCTAGAAAAATGATGTTTAGCAAACAATCTGTTTCCCACATTAAAACCAATAAACGTACACGATTATAATGATTGATGAGTAAGTGGTTCCGTGCTTATTTTGCTAAGCAAATGCATTCAGGAAGCAATTTTTTCAGCTTACAGCTTTGAAATCGTCAGCGGGTCCAATTGCATAGATCTGCTTAAGCACAAAAACTAACTAAGCACGACAAAATTATGCTTAGCAGAAAAGAGTTACCAGCTAAAATGCTACTTTACAGGTAGCATCTGTGACTGGTATCCTGCTTATTACTGCTTAGCAGAAATTTGTATAGCAATATTTTCAGCTTAAGCAGCTCTTATGAAATTTGGCGCTGTCTTCAGACCTGCCTTGATAAACAAATCCACGTTGCTTATAAGTTTTCAGCATAGCCAAACCTGTCAGAAATGGTACGAATGATGTAGCGTTTTGGTTGGTAACCCTTAGTGTTTAGCACAAATGTTTTGTGCTTAGCTTAATAATGTGCTTAAACAGCTCTATGACACTTGGCCCTATTCGAAGGTCTGATGTAATTCCACAGTAAGCCACGCCCACTTGACACAGATTGGCTCCACTGATTACCAGAAGCCCATAGGTGTTGCATTGAGCTAGTTTTGCTTCGATGACAAAAATCCAATAATCTGACTTGGCTTCAACGACTATATTCTTACCAGAAGTTTTCTTCATAAGAATTGTTTTTGAACTATGAAACGGGTGAATTTTGGGTAAAACAACACACACAGGTAAGCCATATTTGGAGCTTGTGATGCATTGACTAAGGGTAGGAGAAGGGAATTTAGCCATACCTTATTTTATGTAAATGTGCATCATAGGGGAGGTTCCCCTGATCAGACTAATTTGTTCTTTGGAGTGGCAACCCTAGTTGAGTGGTACCCGCACTTCATTCAGTCCAATACATAGTTAAATTCCTAAGGATGCCTGAGCATTGCCTTGTCCTTTGTCCTGTCCTGACCGTTTGTTGCAGTGACTGCACAGTGCCCTTTGAAGCGGGTACCACTCAACTAGGGGTGCCACTCCAAAGAACAAATTAGTCCGATCAGGGGAACCTCCCCTATGATGCACATTTACATAAAATAAGGTATGGCTAAATTACCTTCTCTTACATAAGCAATGGGATAAACCCTCGCAGCGCTCTCACCAAGGTCAAACGAAGACCTATCATTGGCTGAGTGTTGCGCGTTGACCTTTAGTGATGGTATCAATGCAAGAGGGCTCTATATTGGACGAACCCCAAAGACTGACAAATCAACAAATGGACCACATACTGTTCCTGATAAAAGACAACATTGAAGTCATTTAATATGACATCTCCTTTTAACACCAAAATAACACTTCCATTAAATGATAATTAAAAACGTAAAACTCAACAAAAAGAAAGAAATGCACCTGAAAAGAGGGAACCCCCCCCCCCTCCTCCAAAAAACAACAAAACAAAAAACAAACATTAACAACACAACAAAAAACAAGCAGACTAAACAAAAAATAAAAACATAAAAAAAGTTATTGCAAAAATAACCTACTGCAGATCCTCATTGAATATTTAAATTTTTAATTGCCCCTATTTAAAGAGTTAACAAATAACTGGCAGCATCTTTGGTGATTAAACAATGCTTGATTTGATCATTCTTTGGCAGTAATTAACAACAAACGGAAACTTGCCTTATTTCTTAGTACCTCAAGTCAAACAAAACAGAATACTAACTGACACTAGGTGAAGCGAGTCTATAGACATGCCATAGACGTTTCCAATTCATTTTCGGGTGAACAAAGACAATTTTTACCGGCGCGAGAATTAACCTCCGGATTAACGTGCCGGCACTCTACGAACTTTCGCTCGTCCCCATCTCTTGGGCCTATCCAGGACCGCTGGGATGGGCTAATCAGCTTGCACACATTCTTGTTCAGGAAGTACGTCATGCATACAATGTGAGTGTGGTGCATGATGGGACTGAGCATTTTCTTTCTCACATTATGCACTACTCATGTCTTATGTACGATCATGTAACGAGTGTTTCCACAGTAAGCACTGTAAAATACCCGCCATGACAGCATGACCTGCAAGCATACAGATGCGCCTTAAACAGGAAGTTGTGACCTGTGTCACTGGGGTCAAACAAAATTAACCAATGAGCGTGCTTGATACATTTGCCCATCCCAGCGCCTTTGGTTTTAAGGCAAGGCGCTGGGGACGAGCGAATCTACAAACTGAGCTAGCTAACCCTTTGGTGGCGGTCTCCATGGATGTATCGTAAACCGTGCCTGATTCTAGCCTTACGGCAGTATACAGTTGAACGACTTCTGATTGGCGCCTAAAGATTTAAATTCACTAAGAGTTTAAATTAGGTCTAATCAAACATGCATTACAAAGAATCTCCTAAAATTGTTGGAATGTTTGTCACGATGATTGTCGTGTCGCGTGGTGGTAGTGTAATAAAGACTGCTCTCACGAGATCACTGCTCTCGCGTGAAGTTGCTTGCTCTCGACTCTTGACCAGTCGTGAGAACAGTACTCTGGCGGGATATTGCGAGAGAGCCGTTACGCTATCACCGCGACAGCCATTTAACGGCTTTTCCACAAGTCTAAGATACACCTTGAGGAGGGAGATAAATAATTGAATATACAAAGTTTATGCAGTAACTTTTTTTTTTGCAATCATACAAAATTTGTTACGTCCGATGAAAACCTAAACACATAAATTAATCCCAGCCGACCTAAAGACTAATTCCACTAAATAAACCGGAACAAAACTTCATCAGAGCACATAAGTTATACCTTGTTAAAAAGAACAAACGGAACTGAGACCATGTACGAATTTGCGGCTACAGTTTAGATCTTTGCGTCATCATGCATTGAAGTATAAGACATGTTCAGCAATACCGTTAGCAACAGTCCTAGCCATAGCTTTAGCCCTCAATTCACATACAGCCGTGGTGGCTGCGGCTAAAGTTGTTTCTAACAGGGATGAGATAGGCTGTTGAAAACAAATCTGAACTCAGAGCACAAAGCTTGGGAGCTCGAAAACTTGCGAGCAAGAAAGCCCACTAATAACGTTCATCTTTGGTTTTAAAAGCCCTATTCTTCAATCTGGGGCATTATATATGGTTTTATCTTCATTTTGTTATGAATTTGATCTTAAGTAAACACATAATAACAATAATTATTTTAATTTCTATTTATTTATTAAACAAATTTTGTTTTTTGGGAGGGGGGCCAAAAAAAAACCAGGATTTATTTTTTATTGGGGGCCCCCCCAAAAAAAGATTTCTGGTTAAAAACAGAGAAACCACATCCCCTGTCTTAAGGGATAATGATTCAATACATGTTAAAAAGGTGATCCAGGTGAAGCCGCAGCACCTTAAAGAGGGTCTTGTCAGCTAAAACCCGTGCCTAAAATTTGTTAAAATGTGAGTAACCAATGTGACCTCAGATTGTAAAAGCTAAATAGAACCTCAACAGGGGAAATGAGTCACTTTAACATCTTTCGATTTAAACTTTAATATCTAACCCAACAGACCAGGGCCCACTTTAATAGAGCGACTTTTAAAAGCACAAACATTAGCTAAGCACAACACCAAATGATGCTTACCAGAACAAGGTTACCAGCCAAAATACCATTCCACATGTACCACTTGCGACTGGTTTCCATTGTAAGCACAATGATCATTTTTGGAATTGCACCATATAAGAGCTGTTATTACAATTACTATTATTATTCCTGCTAATTTTTGTTTAGCAGAAAAGTAAGCCACACTTTCTGCTAAGCAGCTCTACGAAATTGGGCACTGAGGCGGGTAGGAGGGAGGGAAGGGGGGAGTCGGTAAAAGATTACCTAAGTTCCAGATAAACTATAGAGGGCAGGCTTTCTACTACTTTGCAGAAACTTTACAATTTTACCTTTTTTTCCATTTATGTACAAATGTTGAATTTATATACATTTCAGTGACTCATTTCCCAAGTTTAAGAATGTACTGATATCTATATAAAGTCTAAAATTCCAATCCCCCTCCCTGAAAAAACCCCTTCCAAAACTGGCGAAATATATTAATTTGCATTAAATCAATGTTTCCAATCTTTTATAACTGGAAGAGGATGGGCTTCTGTGTTTAGCACCCACTGGTCTAAGGGTATTAAGTCGTCGTTTGAAAACAAAAGATAGAGGTATTTTAGTGTTTCGGCCAGGAAAAAGCTTTGTTGGACATCGTCGTGGCTGACTTTGTTTGCATAGACATCTCGTATTCCAGAGAAACCGCTGTCAACGCGACAGTGTTTATTAAGAGCCTGCAACGAGAAGAGATGAAACAGATGACAACATTAATTTCAATTTTAGACAATATGATAATATAGTATGAGGATACCCCCCCCCCAAAAAAAAAATAGTTCAATTCTCCAGACCCCAAAACAAAACCAATTTCTTAAGTGCTTTAACCCTCCTACAGTTGGCAACATTTTCAAGTGAGTTGACCAACCATTTGAAACCATTCAACTGCCACAGTTGTGTATGGTGGCACAACTGTGCACAGAACTAACTGTGTACTGTGTAGATGCATTCCCTCATGGTATCGTATTGCAAGGCTTATCTATCATTAAAAACCACAGTGAATGGTATTGAATGGTCAGACAGCAGCAGGGTTAAAGACCTAATCGACTGAAACTGCAACAAGTGATCTTTGCTGAAATTCGTTTTAAAAGTTTTCAATCAAGACGGAAATTGAGTTCACATGAGATTAAACAGATTGTAATACCATTCTATGGTGCTTTTCAAAAAGATTCGCGAAAAGCCCTGTTACATCATCACTCATGCTACGTCATGTGTGGAAGCTCTGTTTTGTATAAATAAACCCTCGACCACTAGGTGAGCCAGACTGACAATCACAATACACTTGAACAACTAGACACCAATGTCAACATTTACTCAACTGATTAAGACTACTCTTCTTGCACTTTCCTCTTTGGCCCACTACTAAAACTAGTGACCTACAGGCGCCCATTTCATAAGAGCTGCTCAAATGCAGAACATATTGCTAAACAATTTTCTGCTAAGCAAAAAAAATGAGCAGTCACATATGGGGCATGCATAATGGTATTTTGGCTGGTCACCATATTCTGGTAAGCCTCATTTTGTTGTGCTTAGCTACTGTTTGTGCTTCAGCAGCTCAGCGAAAGTGGGTCCTGATCTCGACGGATTCAAACTCTACATTAAGATTTTGTTATTTCAGTATCAAATCTTCGTAAGCACGTCTCAAAGAATAATTCTACCGGCATTTAAAATTGTACTCCCGTTACCCTCCCCTGGGTGAGTGGAATATATCAGCCGATGACACTCACCTCGACTGCCTCCCAGCCCCATTCTCGGTACTTCTGGTCGTGTGTCAGCCTCCACATCACAAAGTACGTCTCGATGGTCTCCGGCCTCAGGATGTAATACTTCTCGTTCTGTCGCATGGCAACCGCCTCTGACCGACCCTCAAACCGGAAGGCCTCTGGACCGAGTTTAGTTGCTGTTAACGAGGGAGAGAAGAAGACAGAGGGAAAGACTTAATGTTAAGGTCAAGGAGGTGGGGGAATTTCTTGGAGGGAATATGAAAAAATGGAAATTCAAAATTAAAACATTAGGCCTACTGAATGGCAATATCTACGAATACAGCATTAATAAAATTCAATTTAAAATTCCTCTACAGAATATTTTAGAAATGGATTAAGGCAAGACTATTTTAACAGATGGGAGTATTGGTTACAAAAAAACAATTTAAAACAAACAATTTAGAAAGCAGCTTACACTATTTCTTTAATACACAAAATACATGTCAGCAACAAACCTAATAATTACATACAAAAATGTCAAGTAATGTTGGATACCCAGTACATTTATAAAAATAAATAAACAAATAGTAAAGTTATTGAAATCTTCTCAATTCATAATGCTTATTACAAGTTTAAACAGTGCAAATAACTCAATCAATCTAATTTGCAGATGAGAGCACCGAACTCAAGCTCCGGTGTTTCTGGTCAGCAGAGTGTGGGTTTGAGTACCAGTCACTTGAGTCCTTAAGCAAGACACTTGACCATTATAGCATTGGATGGGATGTAAAGCCATACATGTAGGTCCCTTGTGTTTTTTGTAACGCACATAAAAAAAAACAGTACACTTGTCATTAAGAGGAGGGGCTTGCCCCTGTGTTTTCTGTTATGGTTTGCTGCTCGGAAAAAAGGAGAAAAATAATGTTTAAGCACAAAGGCTGACCTACTTGTTCATATGGTGTATGGTTTAATGTATTTTTCAGGCTATTTAATCACCATTTTTTAGATTTTTTCAAGGGCAAACAAAAAAAATAGAAAATCAGACTAAAGTGGGAAGAATATTATGCCTGCTGCAGATTGCACAACAGCACCTTGTACATGTATATTGTGCTTTGTAAACATGATAAATAAAACGGGTATTATAATTCAAACAGAGCTCAAAATACCTGTAACAAAAAGTAATGATCGCTTTGAGATGCCCTCTAGTGTTATGAAGGGCTACAATGAGAACAGCGTATGATTCTGTTAATAATGGCTCAGGGCCAACACCAAAATAAACATCCCCGACGCAATGACGACACCGTTTCAATAATGTACCTGTGTTATCATAGGCTTTGTGACAAGTTTCTGCGAGCTTCTCCCCCAGCTCGATGTAGTGATCCTTCTGGTTGGAGTACTGAGCTCCGAGACCGAACATTCCCCCGGAGAAACAGGAGAGATGGTCCATTTTCTTCTCTACGCGGTTGGCTCGCCACTCCCCGATGTAGGTCAGCCCTCCCGGTGACGTCTGCTTGAGTTTTCTTTCCAGCGCCTGGGAATCGTTTGGATAGAGGAGGGGGGTTGATTAGAGTGTTGAATAACTCATGAGTTAATTAGCCACGTCGTGGTGAGGGGTGGTAAATAAAACAACAACGGGAGAGTTTATTCAGTTTATAACATGAGCTTCATTAAATTGTCACAGGATCCCTCTCTTCCACTTGAGGGTGTTTTTGTAACTGGGATTAAAAATACATAATCGGTAGTTAAATTTACAGTACTGTAAAGATATGATAAGATTCCGTTGATATGAAAACCTTCAGGGGTTGAAATTTGATGAGGACTTGTGATGATTTGCATCACAAGAAGTTGTCCTTAAAGGGTGTGTACAACATTGGTAATTGCCAAAGACCTGTATTCAAACTTGATGTGACCCAACATATACATGTACATGAAATAACAAACCTGTGAAAGTTTAAGCTAAATCGGTTTTCAGAGTCATGAGAAAACATTGGGAAAACCCCTTATGTGTTTTAACTTCTTTTCAAACATCGGAATTTATCCTGCAGGATAAAGACTATTATTTTACTCATTTCCTAAAACTACATGTATGGCATTTCAAGCAATACTATTTCAAGAGAAGTTTTCCACCATGACCATCTTTTTACCATGTAGGTTATGTGCAAATCTGTGAACATTTTTATTTTCATTCTTACCAATGTTGTACACACCCTTTAAACACCTTACAGACAGTCTTGGCCCTTGAAGTCAGTGATCGGTAATGGGTTGGGTATGTACGCTCAGTAATTTGTAATAGACCTTATGCGCATGAGGTCATTTGAGTAGGGCGCCCTCGTCTGGAGGTCAAAAAGAGGCTGTTTATTAGCCACTCTTGTGTGCAGCGCATACAAATCTGCGCGTTTCCATTGTTTCATCATCAGTTTACACTGTGTACCTCCGAGATGGCAGCTTAGTGTTGACAATGCAAAAAGGTCTACATGTATAGCACACTTTCTTCAGGCTGTGTTCACACGAGGCAACTTACAGACAACCACTTCCAGACAATCTTGAAGATCAAAATTCATTCACGTTTTATTTTTCTCATTATTTTCCTGGGGTAGTGAATTACAGCTGGAAGAATGTCTCTTGTGATGCTAAAGTGTTCCCTGTGCATGCAAAGCAAGTGGTTACCTGAAAAAAAATTGCCATGTGTGTACATTTGTAAGATGGCCTTCTCAGTGTGATTTAACCAACTTAACAAGCTCTCACTAACATCTTGAAAAGTCTGCAGCATTGGGTTAACTTTATCTTTGTTTTCTCCCCAGCTTTTCCTACATTGTTCCTAGGGAACCAATTAGCCCAGTTTGTTTGTATTATTATTATCGCAGAAACAAATTTACATAAATAATGATTATTACCAAACTCGACTATGGGTCACATCAATGTAAATTTATTTTATGCAAAATTGTTCTTAATCACCTCAGCTGCTTCGAAGTACATTTTCTTGGCTCTTGCATCCTTCAGTCCTGACTGGATGTAAGACTTGAGTAGATATTCGTAAAAACTGTCACCTAACGCTCCTAGAGATACGTGTTCTGCAACATGAAGGTTAGAGAAAAGGTCAGAAGGATGAGGAGTCTAAATAACAGGGGTGTGATAGGCTGTTGACAACAATCCTGAACTCTGAGCGCAAAGCACGAAAGCTTGCGAGCTCGAACATTTGCGAGCACGAAGCCCTTAAATTAAATTTGTCTTTGGTTTTAAAAGCCCTACTCTGCAATCTGGGGCGTTATATATGGTTTTAATGTATCTTCATTTTTTTATGAATTTGATCTTAAGTAAAAAAAAAGATTATAGACCAAAGAAATGGGGGGGGGGAGGGGCAAACAAAAAACCCAGGTATTTTATTTTTTATTTTTTTGGGGGGGAGGTAAAAAAACCCAGGATTTTTGGTTAAAAACTGAATTATTACATCCCTGATATAAACAACAATAATACAAGACACCAAAGGAGACTTCAGAGCATGTTACAAGGCACAGTAAAGAAAACTTGATAACTGAGCAGATCGTCCAAAAGAAGAAATTACTTACGCTGTCCCCATTTGCCGGTCTTCGGGTTGAGATAGTTTGGATATAAACCGTTGGGTTTTGTGAGTGAATCTAAAGTCTCTCTGATTTTGTCAACCTGAAAGTAGAAATACAAATTTAGTATGGTATTTTACAAAAAATCAAAAATACAAAAATACAGTATGTTTTTGTAAGCTGGTACATGTACCTTTGCAAGTCAACATACTTTAACGCCAGTCCGCATCTTTTCTCAAGTCCACTAGCTTTTTCACTGGTGCGCTTTTTTTCACAAAGCCATTAGCTTTTTCCACAAATGCATTAGATCTTTTCACAAGTCCACCAGCTTTTCACTGGTGAACATCTTTTCACAAAGCCATCATCTTATTAAATAATGCATTTATCTTTTCACAAAGCCATCATCTTTTTAACTAATGCTTTTATCTTTTCACAAGTCCACCAGCTTTTCACTGGTGAACATCTTTTCACAAAGCCATCATCTTATTAACTAATGCATTTATCTTTTCACAAAGCCATCATCTTTTTAACTAATGCTTTTATCTTTTCACAAGTCCACCAGCTTTTCACTGGTGAACATCTTTTCACAAAGCCATCATCTTATTAACTAATGCATTTATCTTTTCACAAAGCCATCATCTTTTTAACTAATGCTTTTATCTTTTCACAAGTCCACCAGCTTTTTCACTGGTGCACATCTTGAGATCCATGTAATCTGGAACAGCAACCCAATCCACATGCATGGCTCCGGTCCTACATGTAGGTAGGATTCGAACCAGGGTCCATAGAAGTGAAGAGCAGGGAACCTGGTCTTTTCGTGACAATGGTTAGGTCCCAATTTCATAGAGCTGCTTAAGCAGAAAAACTTTCTGCTAAGCAACAACCAGCAGAATACCTGGCACAAACGCTACACATGACATGGTCATTTGGCAGGTAACTTCACTCTGGTTAGCATAATTCTGCTGTGCTTAGCTAATTCTTATGCTTAAAAGCAGCTACATGTATGAAATTGGGCTCGGGGGTAAAACGAGGAACTGTCGGCTCAAACTCTACCAACCTTCTGACGATAAACGGGGTTACCAGTGATCTCTGACAGGTAGGAAAACTCTAGATGCATGGATCCAAACTCGGCAAGTATGGAGCTACCTCCAGAGGCCCAACCCCAGTTCCGACTTCCTCCACTGTAAAATCACAAAAAAATAAAAACCTTTTAAGAAATTAACAGTCCTGAAAGAAAATAAGTCTTGTAGCTCAGGGGATATATTTTGTTGTCCCTTCGTACCACATCAGTGCATCTACATGTATGGTTACTACAGTATACGGTAGTCTTTTCGCCAGTGGTCCAGTGGGTGATTTCAAGCCATGGGGGATTACTGGCCAAGTGATGAAACTACTGGACTCAGGCTACATGTAGTGGCCTAGTGGGTAGTTCCAAACCCTGGAGATTACTGGCCCAGTGCTAAAATAACTGGACTGAGGCCAGTGGCCTAGTGGGTACATAGTACATGTAGTTCAAGCCCCGGAGGCTACTGGCCCCATGCTGAAATAACTGGACTCAGGCTAATGGCCTAGTGGGTACTTGTAGTTCAAGCCCTAGAGGCTACTGGTCCCCATGCTAAAATAACTGGACCAAGGCCAGTGACCCAGAAGATGTTCAAGCCCTGAGGGCTACTGGCCTAGTGCAAAAATTACTGGACTCAGGTCCATGGTCCAGTGGGTATTTCCAGCCCTGGGGGTTTTGCGCCAAGTGCTAAAATGACAAAACACCACGGCCTCGGATCCCAAAGTTTCTCAATCCATGGGGTGCACTGACCAAGTACTAAAATTACTGACTGGCCAGTGGTCCAGCACTACATGACATACATGTACATGTACATTGTACATGTAGGATAAGCCACGGGGTTACTGACCCAGTGCTACAGTTACTGGACTCAGGCCAGTGGTACAGAGGTTATTTCGAGCTACAGTGTATGTACATGAACATGTAGTATAATATCCCTTTAATCTGACGCTCGTAGCGAAAGGAAAAGTTTATTATTCCGCGAAGCCAACTCAAAAATAATAACACATAGCATAACGTGCCATAATGCGATACTCCATCACGCCTTCATCCATGCGAGACCGTTTCACATCAATTTGTTAGGATCCTGCCACCTCATGTGAAATAATTTTCACGGCGAATGTTTATGTATGTGCAGTCAGATGTTTAGGCAATACACATGATAAAGAGGAAGGAAGGTTCGGGCAGAGGGGGGGGGGGGGTGGAAGGGGTAATAATAATTGATAAGTTGCATGACTTAAATGAAGAGACAGTAATTAAAGTTGAGGCAAACTTAGCAGGGCAGCCCAGGGTTGTACATGTATACTGCCCAGGGAGCTGAGAAAGATTAAAGGAATGTTATTGGCCCAATGACCAGGGCACAAATGTAAAGCGCATTGAGACGTTATTGTGAAACTAGTTATTAGAAATTAGTGTGAGAACTTCAGGCCTGCATGCTTCGTTCTAGAAAGGGAAAGGGCACCAAGGCATTTTCTCTTTGGTAAAGGGCACCCTATGAGG
>JAUELU010000010.1:7888128-7898313 GCA_032357145.1 Evasterias troschelii
CAGGTTTATGGTACAGTGTACATGTAACATGTCGGATTTTTTGCATTCGGTATCAGGCTTATTTCAGTTGCGGCTATAAAAATAAGTCTTCCCTTGCTGTTTTCTCCAAAACAAAATTACACAATTTGATGAAATGTTCACAGGTTTTTGGTATGATGTTCTTATTAAAATATCTGGTGGATTGGCTTACTATACTCTTCCGAAAATCAATTACAAGTTTCTCTTTGATAATGTCTTTACTTCTGTTATAGTGTTACCTCTGTTCAAGTGAAAAATGCAAGCAAACAAAATCAAACTTCCTTTTGGAGCGCCGCAGACTTTGGAATTTCCATAATGATACATTTTGATATCCCTTTTTTGTTTTGTCATGGTCTTCATAAGGTGTCGATTATGAGCACACCAAATCCTAATATAGGCCTGATTACAGCGCTAACTAAGCACACACAAGTGTTTGCATGGAAATTCTGCTATTAAGCAAAAAAAAGCTTGGAACCAGTTTCACATGATACATTGTGACATAAAATTGGCTGGTAACTATTTTCTGGGGATCACAGTTGTTTTGTGGTTAACCAAATTGTCAGACCACGCAGACTGTGTAGTTATAAGGCATTTGTATTGGTTACAACACACAGTGACCTTAAAATGACCTGTGTGAAAGGTCAAGTTAGACTTGCTTGTAAAACAAGGTCTGGGATGTCAGCTTTAAATTTCTGTATGTCTTGACTGCAGTCAAGACGTTTCTGATTGTTTTGGCCAATACATATACACACACGAAGAAGTAAATTGCAGCTGAAAATCCATGATATTAAAAAAAATTAACAGGCAAGATAAATGAACCTTGGACAAAATTAGGAACATATAATTGACTACAAGGGCTGATCTAAATATTTGTACATGGTGTGGATTTTGGTAGGCTTTTCTAAAAAAAGGGATTAGACCTGCCTCTAGCTACAAGGTAATCTTGGTGATCCAGAGGTAAGACATCTGCACTCTAGATTGCCAAAGCTTTGAATCCCACCTGAGTAACATGCATGTGGATTTTGTTCTCAGGAATGAGCCTTTGAGTAAATGCCTTACACATCAGTTTATGGATAACAAATTTTTATTTTTATTTTTTTAAATCCGGTTTAAAACAATGTTGCTTACAAATCAATAAATAAATGCAGAATCAGATTAAAGTAGGAATAATATCATGCATGATTTAAAACAGGGCAACAGTTAAAGCAGCTTTATGAAATTTGGCGATGGTCTTCAGAAAGTTATGAAACACAACGTGGGAAAACTAAATTTCAGAGCGAGAGACAAAACATAGATGAGCAGAACGTGAGATTATGATTTGCTTTGAAGGACATGTTCAAAATAGCCTTGATTATGAATCTGTTATTCATTAATCGTTCATGGGACACAGTTCATGGGATTCAGTTGACGCTACGTAGTAACATTAAGGTATGATGGTGGCTCACGTAAAATGGTAATCAGGCAGCTATTAAAGTGTATCATTTGTGTAATGTAAAACTATTAAATTAATTTTGAGTTTCCCCTTGAAATTAAAAATCTCTGTGAAAAACTGTTTTTTTGTTTTATAAATATAAAAATAAAGCCTATTTTAGGCTAATAGGGGATTTACACTAGTAATAGCCCTATTATTTAACTGGGCCTTCGACATTCATTAAACCACAACAACTCATTTGAAGTATATTCACATCAACAATCTTTATACCAACGCTTATACCTCCGGGTGATTAGAAGTAATTTGTGGTTAAGGGTCACGAACAGTGTTCAAACCCACACTTTTTACCCTTTCTGCAAAAGTCTTGTTTAGATTGTATGTTACTTTTGACATTTCTTGGTGAGGGCCCCCCAATGACCAGCTGTGCGGGATGGGTCACCTTCGTAAAAGATGGTTAAACAAGAAAGACAAAAAATTACTCAGCCACCAGAATTTGAGTTCAGCCTCAACCATTCTCATAGAAAAGTTCATCCTCAAAGAAAGCCTTTCTCCACAAATGAAATGGAAGAAGAAATAAAACAAATACAAAAATTATCTTGAGGTTTAAATAACTATATGTAGGCCTATACAGTAAAGACAATTAACAAACATGTCCTTCAGTCCTCCACAAATATCTTTCAAAGGTCCTTCTTCAAAGGTCATTTTTTTTTATTAATCCAGCCTGATTGTAACACGAGGGGAATATCAGGAAGTTCACAAATAGCTCCCAAGAAAAAAAAGGGGGTCTGCAAGGTTTCATTCCTCCGCTGAAATTGGTTCGTTTGGACGTTAAGCCTAAAATAAAAAAAAACTAATTCCCTCTGTAGAAAAGGACAGGTTGATCTCTGGTGAACAATCAGATCAAGAATAACATTACTCCGTGGACCAGGTTACCTCAGACAAAGGAGGTATTGACTCAGTTGCTTTCACAAGGTGTCACCTATAATTTGAATCGTTTTCCAGTGAACTTTACCGACCCTGTACGGTACCGTAATTGTTGCCCTGGAATGAGATACATCCGACGCTCCGGACTGTAAGGCTATAACTACACAACAATGAACCGGTACTGATTGTTTTTTTTATAAGTCGTTGATTAATAATTGGTCTTCAGATGTAAGTGACACTTCACACTCTGCTGATATCGAGGGGGAAAGTCTTGATTGTTTGTCGGGCGGTATTACATTGCCGAGTTTGATATAATACACCTCCGCAATTTAAATGCAGTTTTTTTTCTCCGTGATTGCATTGTGCAGCCCCCACCATAGCCTTTAAGAATCACCTGTATCGGTAACTCGGTCATATAATGCCTGTTCTGATATGCATTGACAGTGTCACTTGAGCTCCTTTCGTGATCTATAGCCCATCGCCCATCACACTGTTAATCAATAGTTTTCAGACCAAAAGTTCTTACATTAATTCGCTGGAAAAAAAGTGAAGTACTTTGAAAGTGTGAAACACTAAAGAAGCACATGGCTCAATTTGCCAAAATAGTTTTGGTCTGGAAGATCCAAAATCCAATGTCTGAAAACAGTGAAAACATACATTTTCTCCCACTATTTTATCGTGATTCTGATGACCGATTGAGCTTAAACTTTCTAGTTTTTACTTCATGTATATGTTTGGTCACAAACAGTGCAGAGATTGGTCATAATTACAAATGTTGGATGAGTGTTTTAATTAATTTAGGTTAAGAGGGATACAAAATTAAGGTAAATCAAAAGCAAACAAATGACAAACAAACAACATTTTTTAACAACTAAGGCAAGAAAATATATAAATAAATAAAAAAATTCAAAGTAGAGACATACAAAACAAAGATAACAGCAAACAAACAAACCCCCCAAACAAACTGCAATTTGTTAATTTCATATAACACGCCCGGATGATGGCCAGCCACTACACATATTCATAGAGATGCGATACGTTTTTACCAAGTAAATTTACTGCAAGAAAATAAATCCTTTATGTCAGCAAACGTCAAATGAAATAATTGTTTGATTCCTCTTTCCATACATTCTTTGCCTTGAAGATAACTTCAGAGATGATCCTGTCAAGATCTAAGATGCAACATCATCTGGTTCAACTTCTTCTGCGTCTCCTTCTTTTACTCATCTTTCTACCGCACCCGGGTCAAGCGGTGACCACACCCAAAACAAAGAGTGGGCCTTTCTGGAGGAAATTCTGTGGCTTTTTCTGTCCCTTCCAGCTTAGTTGCGATTCGGAACTTTACCTCAGCAGCCAGCAGCAGCTTGACCTACTCAACAGCCAAGAGTTTCTGGACATCTTGGAGCTCTTCCCCCAAATCCTGATTGAGAATGAGAAGCTACAGCACACAACGCTGGTTAGACTAGAAGACCATCAGCGGGACTTGATCCTCCTGAGGTACAAAGACTTCTTCCGTCCGAGAGATACTCTGCCGTTGGCCAGGCAGAAGATAGTCGGTAAGTTGGCAAAGGGCGAGCAGAGTTTTGGGGGAATCCCAGTTGCTGAGCCTTCACCAAGACTTGTCCATCGGACGGAGGGTCAGAATCAGGGACTCGAAGAAGAAACTGCCCATCTGGAAGAAAATCAGATCAAAGAGGACATAGCTCATATGAAAGAAGTTGAAGGTGACCTTGGTACACCTAACTGGAATGAGGCAGAAGAATTTATACGAGACTACGTCAACCAAAGGCGCATCAGGCAGTCACAGGAGAAAAGGGCAGAACAGCAAACTCTAGAGAAAAAAGTAGAGCAGGAAACTTTTACGACAACGGGGAGGGCAACAAAAACTACTACAAAGCGCAGGAAAAACGACAATGTGATCTCGTTGGATATCAATCAACTGGAAGAACAGGCGCTACAAACCAATCTGAATATAGATCAGATCAAACGGGAGCTAGAAAGACTGGGGCACACGCTGGACCTCAGTAGCTATCTTCTAAAAGACCATGACTCTGAGGAGACTTATCCCGAACCTGAGCCTGTAAAGCCAGAACCACAAAGAACTACAGAGCTTGTGCTAGAGGAAGCTCTCGATGCACAGGAAATTATTAGTGTTAGTGAACTTCAAAACTCGGGCGATGACGACGATGCGTCTCATATCGAAACTGTGAACCGCATATCTGATAAATCATCCCGGAACACTCCGAAACGTCAACCGTCTGAATCAAACGATGCAAGGACTTTACAAACGTACTTGACCCACCATCGCCGCAATCAGGTGCCAAGAAGTCAGCGATTGACCCAAACTATATCGCATTTTTACGATGGCTCCCCACTGACCAGTAGAAGTGTTGACAGTACCGATCTCAGAAGAAGTAAACGAAACCCAAAAGGGTTGAGGTACCGTTCAGCGACGCGACAAAACCGTCATCATCGTTCAAACATGTTGGTCCATGAACCAGGTGGAATGGGTATGGAGGACGTATCGTCAGATAGCAACACAGATAGGGGGGTGCACAGGAGGGTTAAACGACACTCCAGGAGGAAACGGGCAACGTATAAAGTGCAAGTGTGTCCTGCTGTGGAGACTTGGTCAAGCATAGTGCTGGCAGAGACCATCAATGGAACATTGGTACAGTTAGCACAGGTGAGTAAATCCCCCTTAAGTTGCACATTGGGAAAATGCACTTTTCTATCTGGTGTGAAGTGCATTAAAACTTGTCAAATGGATAAAAAGGTTGATTAAACAAAAATATGATTTAATATTTCAATTGTATCTGTATGTTCATGGTTGAAAACAAGTTCCCTCAAAAATGTTTGCCTAAAATGTTTCAAACTTGATTAGATTTTATTATATTTTTCGTTTTTAAGATTTTTGAAACAAGTGAAAATAGTGATGGGTTTATAACTATTTTTTCTGCGACATAAATGATCAAAAACAATTGAACTTTTAATGGTTTATTATTTAGCGTAATATTGGGTCACACAAAGCGCCGATTTTGGCCATTGGGAATCACCAAAGGCTTTAAATAAAAAAAAATTATAATTTTTTTTTATCAGACTTACTTTGCTAGGACGTGCTGAAACTTTTTGAAACGTTTCATATTACAAGTCTAATCTGCAACTGGCCCCATCCAATGCACCTACACAAGATTTTCTTTGTGTTCACTGAGTAGTCCAGGATCAAAAAGATGTGTCTTCCACAAGCACCCGGTTAGAAAAAACTAAAAGATATAAATACACTAACTACGGAACCACCTGCACAAAATGCAGTGAAGGAAGCTGAACAGGACACCAGCCCCTGTCCAGCTCAGGGGAACCCACTCTATACAGCCTAATGAGGACCAAGCCTTAGAACACCCTTAAGCTATTTTTCGAGAACATGCAAAGAGGAGTAACATCACCATATCTCAGAAGACTGGGCTTCCTACAGGTGGGTGGGGAGACTCCGAATCTGCAACTAATTTGCAAGCCCAGTTTGTGTTTTTCAAAACAAATTATATCCCAGAAATAGAATGTGGGTTTGGGAAAAGGAACTGCTATACTTTCTGAATCTAAATAAGCGCTGTGGTTTATGGAGAGAATGATGATGATGTCATCTTGTTGTACAAACATGACATTTGGGCCCATGGAACAATTAACACAAGATTTATTTAGTAAGGTTGCTGGCATATGTTTTCAATATGGTACAGGCTTTAGTAGACCTCTATGGTAATTTAATGACAAAATCTGCAGATTTTATTCTGAGGGCAAACAAAAACAAGAAATCAGACCAATAGTATACAAACAATATCGTGACTGATTTAGTGGCCTAAATTTGTTGCACCAAATTCACCTTTGATAAAATAAAAACTGCATAACTAACGAGCTTGGCATTTTAAAAGGTTTAAATTGTTAAAGTTTAAAAAGAAAAGAACAAAGGAAAAGATCTTATTTGTAAACTATACAGACTTTCAAAAAACGGCTCACACTGCCTATAAATCAACAAATAAACTTAAACAATCGTGTTTTTTATCCTGCTGATCAATTATGTATAATGCCTTTAAACAATTTCGCAATGTATGGCCAAGTTGGGTTCTGAACAATGACAAGACTGACATGTGGTCATTCAAACCGTATACAGAGCAAATACCAAAAAGGTACAACAGGTACAAGACAGAGAAGAGGTGTAAAATGTTGAGAGAAGTTTGTGATAACATTAGTAAATCATGGTTGAAGTGTTTTGATTGGATTTTCACGAGTTTTTTTCTTCTTTATTTTGGCATGCGGGACAACAGTTCAAAAACTGGAAAATTCTTAAGAATCTTTTCTTTGTCAAGAGATAAAATCTCTTTTCACATCCAGGGTGTTACCAGGATACCGCAAAGATTTATAGACTCTCTAAAACACACACACACAAATTATATATTTGTATATATATATATATATTAATGGCAAAAGTACCTGAAGGTCTATATTTTGTGTTTTTTATTTCTTTCAAGTCCTGAAATCCTAATCCTTACTCGAACCATAACCGTAAAGCCTGGCTCACACTTAACGCGAAGGTGATCTCAACTGCGTCCCAATTGAATAAACGACACGTATATCGAATAGCAAAAAATGTCTTTGCATTTTCGCTTTTGGTGAAGTATTAATCGGGCTCTACACTCAGAGTGTATGGAGTTATAAGAACAACAGGGGTGTCTGAAACAGTTACTAGTTCACATCTTTCTAGTTTGCATTTCTCTACTTCCAAACCTTCTAAATTCTGTCTTCTAATCCACCATGCAGTTCCCTGAGCTCAACCTAGGGCAGTGGTTCTTGCAAGAAAAGTGTCTTTACGAATATTCTCCAGTCCTCAAGGGGGTAACGTGCGAGAAAAGAGAGCGTTACGTCAACGCGATTGTCATACCCGTTGTGGACCCCACCCAACCAATTCAGGCGGCCAAGATCAAGGTGGAATGCTGCATGAGTATGTTCAACGTGGAGTTGGACATGAACGTCGACTCCGAGTTATCAACGACGCCAGAGTCATAGTGTCAGGCTAAACTTTGCCGTTGACTGTGTCATGGTTTGGTCATGTTGTCAGGACTTGTACTCCAACCTTGTTAGGGCGAAGCGGTTTTTCCTTCAGTAAAAGTGGACCTCTGTGAGGTGAGGGAAATGTCAATTTCGGATGGAATTTATTTTAAAGGGCAACGAAGCGAAAGTCAGGTGAACGGAGGCCTTTGTTGCCTCTGTAAAGTATCATGCCTGCATTTTGGAAGATAGAGTCTTAATTGCCTTCAAAAAAAAACATTTGGAAAAAAGAAGAGAAAACACCAAAAAGGCACTAAGAAAAATCAACCGAAACACACAACAAAAGAACACGATTGTAGTTTTGTGAAACTGCTTGCATAGAAAATGTACATGTTATACTTTGAAAAAAAAAAACACAAATAAATTGTTACAGTGGACATGTTAACAGTTGGTGTAAAATACTTGAACATCAATTATCATGACTTCCAATTATTTATCAAACGAGGGTAGTTATCAAAAAATAATGTTAGTAACAACTTAAGACGAGGTAAGATATTGGTGCAAGCTCAAGTAGACATTTAATACTCTATCTCGAAACTTCCCTTTTTAATTTGTCAGAGAGAACTAAGCGAAATGTGATCCGAACTTTGCTTCATGTTTTTATGCTGAAAATAACGGCTCAGCTCTAAACCTGTAAATAAATCACTAATCATGTGCCAGAAATGTCAATACCAAAATGGATTACTTGTTCATGTATTTCTCAAAGCTAACCAAATTTTGTCCACCTGCCTACACACCAGTTTGCTTAAAAATTACTTCAAACTGACATAAATCTCGTTAATTATGCATAATTCCTGAACTACTCAAGAAACCTGCTTTTTACTAAAGTCATGAAATAAAACTTTAAATGACCAAATCCACCGACGTTATAGTTATGGAGCGGTGAACTTTTATTTACAATTGGGGGTGAAAGCCATAAATGTTTCTGTTGACATCCATCAGGGTATATAGCCTCTGTATTACAACACTGCATGTAGCAGCTGGCACGGGTAAAGAAGTATTTGTCTTGAGACCAAGTGCTTTTTGACAGGAGCATTAAAGAGACACTGAATTATTTTTTCATAGTTATGACTTTTATCTCCTAATCCCGACTCAAGTTATAATTTATCTCATTTACTATGATTTAACTTATGTCATAATCATGACATATGCCAATTAAGTCATTTTTGTGAGACATATAAGCCATATTTATGACTTACACTAAGCCATAGTTATAAGATGAAGTCATGAGTATAACCTGTCCTAATATATACAGTGTTGAATTTCTACTATTTCGGCACCATGCTTTTTTACATGTCAAACTTTCATGGCATGTGCACACAAGCTGCACCCAGAAAACAATTGTTAGTTAACACACAGGCCTCAAAGATGTACCCACGTTCGGAGCCATTTAATACACATTCAAGTCTAAATTATTTCACTATAATCCACAAGATTTCATGCTGATTTTGTGCTATTTGAATTGTGTTTGTGTTTTTTGATTAATCATTGTTCCAACAAAACCTCCATCTCGATGCCTGTAGGATCTCTCAATAATGTATGCATGTGGTTAGCTGGTGTTGTGTTTAACTGTTAGCTCAGTATAATTACAGGCCTGGTTCTTTTTGGTTGTAAATGGCAAGGCAGTTTGTCCATGGTAAATGCAGGCCTGATACTTCACGAAGGCAACGGAGGCGATTGCCTTCGTTGCCCCTGGTCATTGCCTTGGTACCCTTGCAATGCTCCAATAGAAATTGTTAATTTGCTCATAGGCTACCTTTTACCGAGGAGAGAATGCCTTGGTGCCATTTCCCTTTCTAGAACGAAGCATACACGCCTGTAAATGGCACATCTATACAAGGGGCAATGAAAATTTGTATAGGAATATGTCAAAGGGACACCAATGCAACGGCCAGGGGCATGGGGGCAATGAACTATGTAGCCTCCGTGAAGTATTCTGTGACTTAACCGAGTGGTTTAGTGCACAGGACTCAAGTTTAGGAGACTATCAGGGTGTGGGTTTGAATCCCGGTCGGGACACTTGTGTCAATGGGCAAGACACTTCGCCATAATTGCTTCTCTTCACCCACTCAGGAGAAAAGGGGTACCTGTGAGGGCAGAGATGGTTCTTGTAATTGATTCAGCTAGGTGCACTACATACTTGGCAGCACAGGCTGTATACTCCCTAGTGAGCTGAGATGATCCAAGGGATGAAATAAAAGGTCCAATGACCGTGTAATAATGATATTGCGCCATGGCCATCCAAACTGGAAGATATACAGCGCTACATATAGGTGTCCATTACTATTAAGAACCAGGCCTGGTTGATCTTTGGCATTAAACAAAAAATAAAAAAATAATACAAATCAACCCAAACAAAGTGTTAAATGTACATTACCTTTAATTATTTATTGTGTAAATAGTTTAACGATTACAAACGATATCACAACCAACAAATCCACTGATTGTGTTATAACTACAGCCAAAAGTACCTCAGTTTTGTTTGTGTTTTTAAAACTCTAGAAAAGAGCTCCAGATGCAATGTTAAATAGTAATTACGAAACTTTACAATTAGAGGTTGATGTGGACAAAATGTTTCTCATTTTATTGTGAAAGGGAGTTGAAGGCAGTGGACACTATTGGTAATTACTCAAAATCATGTTTAGCATAAAAACTTACTTGGTAATGAGCAATAGAGAGCTGTTGATAGTATAAAACATTGTGAGAAACGGCTC
>JAUELU010000010.1:7949665-7959773 GCA_032357145.1 Evasterias troschelii
CGTACTTCCTGAACAAGAATCTGTGCAAGCTGATTAGCCCATCCCAGCGGTCCTGGATAGTAAGGCAAGGCGCTGGGAACGAGCGAAGATGCTTCCTACAAGTCCTCCAGTCATTAACACTTGAGCTCATTGGTTGCTGTATTATGGTTGGTGTTTGATTTTGAAATTTATAACTTTTCTTTTGGGGGGAGTAAATGTTGAACTGCATAAATTTTTGAGCAAAAAAATTACCAATACACCAAATATCAAAGCACGTGGTTTTAAGCGAAATGGAATTCTGTGACAGTTCTTACCTTGCTGTAAGGATCACCACGCACACAAATGAAATAATTGACCATGGATGGGCACTGCAGAATTGTCCATGCTTGTAAAAGGCATCAGCTACCAATGACTTGAGCCGTTCTACCACCATGACTACTACGTGTGGCCTGGCCCTTCTCCCTCTGTGTGCATCATTCAATAGGATGGGTGTTCTGCATTCAGGATAGCTGGGGTTGCTGTAAGTTACTCGTTTTCTGAAAGAATAAAATTTATTACATTTTACCTTTTAAAAGCATTGTACACGTTTGGTTATTACTCAAAACAAAAAGCTTAAAAACTTACTTGGTAACGAGCAACTGAGAGCTGTTGATAGTATAAAACATTGTAGGAAACGACTCCCTCTGAGGTAACGTTGTTTTTGAGAAAGAGATAATTTCTCACTAAAATAATAAAAGACTTCTGGCAGGAAGCCTTTTATTCCTATCCGAAAGCACACTAATTTGTACAACAAGGGTGTTTTTTTCTTTCATCATTTTCTTGCAACTTCAATGACCAATTGAGCCCAAATTTAAACAGGCTTGTTATTTTATGCATGTTGGGATACACCAAGTGAGAATACTTGTCTTTGACAATTACCAAACGTGTCCAGAGCATTTAACTGATAGTTTAAAGCACTAAATATATGGGACACAATGCGGGGCAATTAATTTTTTGTGCTGGCATGGTTTGTATTCAAACTTTCTGATCAGGTTAACAATCATTGTACATGTATTGTTAGAAGAAAAAATTCATTTACAATTGTGTCCTGCACTCATCCAGTACATGGGTACATGGGTGCAGGGATGGGATTTCATTGATAAAATGACAATGGCTTTCTGGCCAGGGTTCGCTCCTTATTCTAGACCTGAACCTGTGAATCATCAGGTTTGGACACAATGTGGACTATTCCTTTCTCCCTTTGGTGACTGCTTTAAATGACTTTGAAGAAAATGTTATGGATTGGTTCAATTAAATTTTGAAAAAATCTTCAAATCAGAAAAAAGCTTGTGTGTGGTTTAGTGTGCCTTAAAGAAATGTTATGGTTGAATGAGCAACAGACGGGAGACCACCAGCACCATTTCAGGTATTAAAAGTACCTTTACAATATAGTAAAAACAAACTTGATTCTCGATTCTGATTGGTCGACCCATAGCATCAAGAGGTGTAATATAAACCAATTATCACACATGTGTATGGCTCACTTGCGCTGTTCTAATTCTGCGTACTTGGCTATTTCAAGCTATACATGTAATGTACCCCAATTGCGTTAAGCTAAGTGTCAAGTTTGTTTGAAGATAACTTCGTAATTACAACCACGCTCGTAGAATACAGACAAATGTAGCGCCTTTGTGTCCAATATCCAACTTAGCATATGCACCAAAGTATTTTTAAAATAAATGTACATAATGTACAAATGTGTACCAATTTCCTTAGCACAGTAGCACTCAGCACTAATAATTTCTAACGATCAAAATACCTGACTGTCAAACAAACATTTTAACACTTACGCGATCACCGCATTATCAACCCACCAAACTGCACTAGTAGTACAGTCAATACACAGAAGTAAACACCAAACTTGGTCATGTATGCGCAAGTACATGTACATAATGTTAGTAACAATATTGACATGCTGGTCTGAGATCAATGTAGCTTCTAGTTTTAACTTTAGTGCGGAATGCTAATGTGTACAAAATTTCATAATTAATAATATCGGTTCTTATAATATAGCGCAAATCCAAAGAATGATCATTGCGCTTCACACTTTATTACCCCTGGTCAGTTGGCCATTATTTAATTCCTAAAACCATCTCAGCTCCCTGTGGAGTATACAGCCTGTGCTGCCAAAGCGTAAGCTAAATCATTCACAAAAACCATCTCTGCCCTCACAGGTACCCATTTTGCCCATGGGTGAAGAGAAGCAATTATAATTAAGTGTCTTGCTCAAGGACACAAGTGTCATAACCGGGATTTGAACCCACACCCTGATGACCCAGCCACCAGAACTTGAGTCCGATGCTCTTAACCGCCTGTAGTTGGTATCTACATGTACACACATGTATGGAAACATCCACATTTATTTAAAAGTAAAAAAAAAAAAAGTTTTCAGAATGTGGGGTGGATGAGTTTTGGTGTCTGTTTTATGTTTGTTGCTAATCAATTTAAAATGACACGGATCTAGTTTGAGTTATAAAACAATGTTAAATGCATGTTATTCAGGCATTAAACATTGTTTTGCATTAAGCCTACTGCATTCAGTGAAATCTGGCTTTGCCTCATGAATTGGAATCGTCACAATTGCACGTCTTGCTAAATATTCTGCCACATTACACAATTGTTAATATATAAAAATTAAAAAACTAAAAAACAACAAAATATGTCAAAATTGACATAGACATCACAAAGTGCTGTACAGTTAAAAAATACATAGGTTAGAAATACAGGACAGTAGCACATCCCCACTCACCACACAGAGCCCACACTCCATGGGAATGAACAACAATCTGAAAAAACATACCTGGTAATCTCCATTTACAACAGAATCCCAATTCCCATTGTTACCAGTGGACAGTTGACATTTTGGGAAGACTAAGGGGGCCATGTTTAGGTCATACATTATACACTAACCACAGCAACATGTACATTTAGAAAGACATACCCACTTGAAACTAAATCTCTTTCAATTCTATGCAAAGCTTCAAATCTTACAATTAATATGTCAGTATTCAGCAATTTGTCAATACTTGCAATAAAAAAATTATTAAACAAGTAAACTTGTACCTTGTCGAGTATTTATTTTTCAGCTTGATGCTGGCTAACCGCAGATTTCTCCATAGCTCAACCATTGCTGAACAAATTTCAGCAGGTGATCCAACAGTATGAACTTTCCTGACACAATAAAACTGGGAAAGCTTCACAACCGAATACACAGGTCCCAGGCAGTTAGACCCCTGCAGACTCTGAAGGACTACTAGATATTGGGCAATGGTCGAGTATTAGAGAAGATTGCACCATAGCATAAGGACATTGGCCAAAGAACAATGGTAAGATAACACAAACAGAACAAGGGTCTGATTAATACAGGTGAATACACAATGTCTGAATTCTTGATCTTGCTATCAGTAACTGTACCTGTACCTGTACATGAACAAGTACAGAGTACACATTGTACTGTCAATATGTAGTAACAACCATACAACTGTGTACATACATGGATGTACCAAGTACACTGTAGTTGTACATAAACTTGCCTTCAATGCACAGTCTATGCATGATCATACAATGATCAAGTTATGGGGTACAAAAGTATGTATACATACATACCTTCCCATAAGTAGTAAAATAATGCATATGTACAGTATGTATGTACATGGCATACAGGGCTCACCCTAAATATTAGCCCAGGTCCATGTACAATGTCTAGAATTTCCATGCTTTTGAAGCCACTTCTCAATTTGTCATGTGAGATACATGTACATAAAAATCAAAACTACAAGCTGTGCAGTGTGCATCCAATTCATCTTTGTTTTAAAAATGCCCTTTTTTAGATGAGAATAATATGAATTTTAAGAATGTGCTAAATAATTTTTCGCAAAGTGTGAATGAAACTTCAAAACCATTAAACTGATTGTGATCACTACCACTAATACATCAAGAAAGATACATTACTGACGATTTAGACACTAGCCCCGCATACAATCACTAGTCAAGAGTGCTGCGGGCTAGTCAGATGTGCTTCTACATACATACATGTACATGTACATGTATGTAGGTAGCCCAACAGGCAAGTCAGAAATTACAAACTTATTAATGCACTACACATATTAGTTACCAACTTATTAACTGCTACACATTTGATGCACTAAAAATAAAATCCACTTGAAAAGTGTCCCGAAACACTGAACACATTGAGATCACAATGTAGACAACGTATGACTCTGTGAGACACATCGTTTCCAATTTACAGGCTTGTAGTTTTTGTTATTTTGTTACTGTGGATGCAACAATAAATGCAAGAAACATTAAATGCTAGAAGGCGTTCATAAAGATGCGATAAAGCAAAGTAATCACCCTATATTGATGAAATTACACCATATAGCACACAACCTATGTACGCCTTGACCAAAGAATTACCCTGTCTGTGCATGCTCAGGAAAAGTGGTTTTTCCCCGACATTGCACTAATATTCTTCGCTGGTGTGCGCGCTAACCATCTAAACAGCATTGTCATTGCTGGTACTCATGCACATTCCATCGAAAGCATGGTCAACGGAGCACAGTTCCGTGAAAATCTCACCTTGTTTGCAAAAAAACTACTGAATGTTCAGGCTTCATTCTACAAAAATTACCGATTTAGGACACCCTTGATGAACAAAAGTGTATTTAACAGTATAATGTAAGATTTTCTCTCACTGATTTTGTTTTGTTTTGTTGTTCATGTATTTTGGGGGTTTATTTTTTGGGGATTGCTCTCTGAATTTTGTTCTCGAATTTCGGGCTACAGTAGTAAAAACTGTTAGCAAAGTAAAAAAAGTCAAGTAAAAATGTTAGCGCAAGGCCTGGACAGTATGACACATGTTTAAAATGTTTAAAACTTCCTAGGGCGAGTAAAACACAGTTGACTTCCCTGATGGGCTACTTTACAAAAGCTTTGTACCGTTTGTTAATCACTCTTACAATTAATGGCAATAAAAACTTGATGGTTAGAAGCCTGCAGTCAGCATTTTGAGAGACATTTCACTTTGAAGATTTGTAGTTACATGTATGTAAAAATATATTGCAGTTTTTATGCTCCCAAATTTGAGTCTTAAAAACGTTTCTGTCAGAAACACTTCGCAGATTGTGTATTCCTATTAGGGATTGTTCTTCCTGCACGGACATATTCGCTCTGGATTTTTGGCGATATCTCAAAATCGGGACCACCTTTTGAAATGAAATTTTCACAGGTTAGTTTTATTGTAATATCAACATTTAGGATTAAAACAACCAAATGCTTCAAAAAAACGTACTTCGCCTTTAAGCACCAGGCCTAATGTTGACACAAATTAACATCCTTGAGGTGTGTGGCACCAGTTTGATCATACACCAAGGACCAGACCTTGCTCCATGTTTGTATTAAAACTTAAACATTGCAAAAAATGATAGGAGAAAGAAAGGAGATAACTCATGTCCTTTGAACAAAGACTCATCACCTGGAAAGTTTTTTGGGGGACTTGCTTCTTGCTTCTTTTATTGAATTAATAAAATACTTGTATTGGAGAAACAAAGTTCCAAAAAGTTTGCATCATTAACATTCCATCAAAGAAGCAAATTTAAGAAAAGATGCAGTTTATACATGTAGTACACACTTAACACTTGTCATAGCATTTTCAAACAAACAATGAAAGTAAGAAGATACTCTAGATCCACTTCTCCAATTGTCTTTCTTTCTGTTCATTCAAAACAAATTCTAAGGCTCAATACACCACCAGTTCAATAGATCCCATGCATTGGTCTGCCATTGTTGATGACAAACAATGGAAACGTGCAGGCTATCATGTACTCGCTGCAGTCTGCACACGACTCTCAGCCAATGATCATCTTCACGCGTGCATTTTTCCGTTGTTTGTCTCCAAAGATAGTGGCCAATGCAAAGAAGTATTTCGGAAAACTCAACTGGTTAGACAACAGTAATGGCATGCTTCCAGAGTGCTTGCCAGCCGTCCATGGACTAGTCTCATCGCCAAAATAATGTGTATCATGTACGGTTGGTACATTTTAGGGGGGGGGGGGGGAGGGGGGGGGAGAGACCACAAGCAAGGGGATGCACCAATATTTTCTAGGGGGGCAACTGACCAATTAAAACTGTAGTTTGTCTGTACATTGTCTGCGTGTACGAAAGGCCCAGGCCCAGTTCGTTGTCTGCAGGTCATGGTTTGCCTGTTGTGCATGCTAAATATCTGTACATGCCAGCCATCCTTGTGTGTGCCCCGCCCTACCCCTGGAACGTCAGTGTCTAGTCAGTACAGTACGCTCGTCCCCCGTGCTGACTGGCCGCTATACGCTGGTTTCACAGGGGATTTTTACCCCACCATGTGTTTGACAGTAAATTAACATAGGCTGAACTTAAGTTTTCTTTTTTCTTTTTGGACCCCCCTCAAACCAACCTCTGACATCCACAAGGTAGAGTCACTAGCCACACTCCACATAATCCATGTATCATGTAGGCCTACATGAATGTACCATGCATAAAATACATTTGTACCTTCACGTGCATAAACACGTGCAGACATAATGTCAATAAACAGATAATGATAGCTCTCATTACATTGTACGTGAACATCAACCTTCATCATTACCATCACTGTTATCGATGATTGTTGAGAGGCTCATGTTCAGTGTGTGGTCGTTATCTACCTCTGTAACTTCATGTTTGGCTACAATACACAAAGCAGTGCCAGTGACTACAAATATCTGATGAGCTTCTGACCCATGAGATTTGTACAAGTCTAATCTAATCCATGTTATTGTTAGTGTCTTTAACAACATAAATCACATCAGCCTGCTGCAGACATGAATACAATATCAGCTTCTACACAATGTCAAATCTAGACCTGTGACTGTGTGTATTCCATCATGAAGGGTGAATATTTGCATGGTTTCAAATCAGACACATGGTTTAAATCTAACTCTGTACCGGAGTCTCAGTAGTTAGTATAAAGCAGAAAGGGCCCACTGCCACACTTACTTTTTAAAATATTTAAATTTCTTTATGCGAGATCGCCTAACATCACAGACGGCCACATCCCAGGTGAGGGCTACACTTCGACCCAAATCAACTGTCACCAGGGGCACGTTGCCACCTACAACATGTAGGCCTACATGTACTCCTGGGGCTAAAACAGCATTACCCATTTCACAGTCGTAAGGATGTACACTAGGCATGGGTATCATCCACTAGGAGCCTGGCTGGTAGAGCAGAGAGCAGAATGCACTAACTTACCTTCCCATTTTTCTACAAAGCAATTTTGATTATGTAAGTGCCTTGCAAATATGGTTGTTATTTATAAGTGCCTTGCTCAAAGGCACTAGTGTATTGACTGGGTATTGAACCCACACTCTGCTGCTGACAAAACCATACCTTGCCTTGGGTCCGGTGAACAAGACCGCTTGGCCACGACACATGTGTGTGAAAGTCGTGAACCAATAATAAAGATTTTTGTATATTTGTACATAATTACCAATCGATTTCAATGATTTGCTCCAAAGCCCATGACTAAGAAGTAAGAAACACTAGAAAAATCTGAAGTTTTACTAATTGCACATCAAACAGTTTTGGAATTTACTTTGATTTGGATCAGATTTTGCAAAACCTAGTTACTTCATATTGCACCTAAATTGAAAATAAATGATCTTGTTCATGCATTGCCTGATGCAGATACAACTGTACAACAAGTACAATGATGGCTTAGTTGCATATCAACCATGGATCACGTTGTCTGCCTGAAACAGCGCCCTTCCAAAAAGCAATTGAGACCGATGAAACTCAGCAAAATTTCAGACTTAAAGGCAAAGTTTACCTTTGGTTTTTGGAACCAATCAATTGTTTTAATCAGCTATAAAGGTACATGTAAGTAACTAACCATAACCAAATTACATCAAAGTGAAATGTTTCTCGAATACTGTCGACAGCTGCTGGCATACACTTCTAAACAATAAGTTTTTATTGCCATTAACTTTAAGAGTGATTACTAAACGTACTCTTCCCTTTGAACCAGCAGGATCAGGATAGCTGGCTTCCTGCGTCAATTTGTTGCTGCTTAATGATAATTTGCCCATACAGATTTTCTCTGATTAGTAATATTAATCTAATCATACATGTAAGTGACATTCAATATGTGCTCAAACAATTTTTTTCGTAAGTTTTTAATTTTGTGTCTGCATACACAATACTCTTTCTTGAAAATTGTAGCTTGTTTACAAAACTATGTTGATTTTACAAATGACACAATTTCGAATACCCTGGATGAAAATATTTTACAGTAGTCTGTAATGTAAGATTTGGTTTTTCTTGATTTGTTTTATTGTTATTTGTTTGTAGGGTGATTGCTCTGGGTTAAATTGCTATGATGAAGACGCAATGTTTTTGATCACATTCGTTTAAATTATTTTTTTATTAACTCAAAATTTTGTTTACTGAAACAGACGGTTACACTTGTAACCGACCCTTTCAGAAGCTGTTCTTTGGTCAACTGTTTACAAAAATAACAAAAACACACGCTTTTAACTTCAATGACATTGTTTTAGGAAATAAAATTTAAAAAAACGTCTCCATTCAGAGATGCACCTAAATTGAAAATAAATGATCTTGTTCATGCATTGCCTGATGCAGATACAACTGTACAACAAGTACAATGATGGCTTAGTTGCATATCAACCATGGATCACGTTGTCTGCCTGAAACAGCGCCCTTCCAAAAAGCAATTGAGACCGATGAAACTCAGCAAAATTTCAGACTTAAAGGCAAAGTTTACCTTTGGTTTTTGGAACCAATCAATTGTTTTAATCAGCTATAAAGGTACATGTAAGTAACTAACCATAACCAAATTACATCAAAGTGAAATGTTTCTCGAATACTGTCGACAGCTGCTGGCATACACTTCTAAACAATAAGTTTTTATTGCCATTAACTTTAAGAGTGATTACTAAACGTACTCTTCCCTTTGAACCAGCAGGATCAGGATAGCTGGCTTCCTGCGTCAATTTGTTGCTGCTTAATGATAATTTGCCCATACAGATTTTCTCTGATTAGTAATATTAATCTAATCATACATGTAAGTGACATTCAATATGTGCTCAAACAATTTTTTTCGTAAGTTTTTAATTTTGTGTCTGCATACACAATACTCTTTCTTGAAAATTGTAGCTTGTTTACAAAACTATGTTGATTTTACAAATGACACAATTTCGAATACCCTGGATGAAAATATTTTACAGTAGTCTGTAATGTAAGATTTGGTTTTTCTTGATTTGTTTTATTGTTATTTGTTTGTAGGGTGATTGCTCTGGGTTAAATTGCTATGATGAAGACGCAATGTTTTTGATCACATTCGTTTAAATTATTTTTTTATTAACTCAAAATTTTGTTTACTGAAACAGACGGTTACACTTGTAACCGACCCTTTCAGAAGCTGTTCTTTGGTCAACTGTTTACAAAAATAACAAAAACACACGCTTTTAACTTCAATGACATTGTTTTAGGAAATAAAATTTAAAAAAACGTCTCCATTCAGAGATGCCACTGCGGTAACAAAAAAACCAAGATTTTTTTTTCTTAAACAAAAGCAGAAAGCCACTTAATGAATGTCGCGTGACCCAACCAACCCTAACTTTATGCCGCGGCCCTTAACTTTTTATAATCGGCATAAAAATATGTTTGCGTGCTATGCCTCAAGCATAAGGATACTAAAATTGCGCGCGCTTGAAAAAAAACATGTTGCTGTTTGTTTCTCTCTCCGGTCTTTTAATACATGGACGGCCTGGAAAAAACGGAAGTTGAGGTATTTTTTATAAAACAGGAAATCCGGTTTAATCTGGAAAAGTTGTCCATTGTAGCATTTTTTATACTGATTTTGTGTGTGAAAACTTGCACGCACACCATCCAAAGAATATTCATAGCAACCACAAAGGAGGGTGTGGTCTAACATCCATCAGGCTCATTTGTGAAGGTTTTTGAAGCCCATTTAACTATTATGAATAATTTTGTAATGATTGGTATGGATTATACGAGGTATTTAAGCCATTTTTTTGTCATTCTGGGGCATTTTTTG
>JAUELU010000010.1:7993615-8007156 GCA_032357145.1 Evasterias troschelii
GCAAGATGACTGGTGTTATCTAGCTATGAGGTCAGATGACTGCTGACATCTAGCTAGGAGGCAAGATGACTGCTGACATCTAGCTAGGAGGCAAGATGACTGCTGTCATCTAGCTAGGAGGCAAGATGACTGGTGTCATCTAGCTTGGAGGCAAGAAGACTGGTGTCATTTAGCTTGGAGGCAAGATGACTAGTGTTATCTAGCTATGAGGTCAGATGACTGGTGTCATCTAGCTAGGAGGCAAGATGACGGTGTCATCTAGCTAGAAGGCAAGATGACTGGTGCCATCTAGCTGGCAGGCAAGATGGCTGGTGACATCTAGCTAGAATGCAAGATGACTGGTGTCATCTAACTCAACTGTAGGCAAGATGACAGGTGTCATTTATCTAGGAACTAGGCAAGGTGACATGTTATCTACCTAGGAGGCTTGATAGTGCACCCTATTGTGCATTGGCATTCCATATCCAACTCTACCTTCTTCCTTATTTGATATTGGATGCAGAAGTATGTTTTTTCTATATTCCACTTGTGCTTGAGTGATATCTTCTAGTATAGCTCTATCAGTTAAAACAAAACTTACAACAATTGTGTCCTTGTCTCTTATCGAGAAATTGTCCTCTTCTACTGTTGGTACAGAATGAAGCTCTTCGCCAATCAGGATTTCACCACCTTGTCGCAGTTCAATTTCCTAGGTGGAAACATAATACAAGACTAATTTTAAATGTTCTTGACCAATAAAGAAATTTACTTCATGAAGAATGCTTTGGCGTTTTGTGGTCGAGCAGTCTAGCACAAGCTCAATTAGCAATGGTGGCAGAGTCATCATTGCGGGAAAGCTCTATTTAGGAATTTCAAAATTTTGCCACAAAAACTTGGAAAGTATACATCCTTTTCAAAAAGTGGATGTGTTTACATTGAATTATGTGGGTCATTAAACTTACGTGATGAGCAGTTAATCTGCCTGAGGTAGTTAGTAGCACTACTGGTTAGTGCGTGATTTTTGGAAAAGTAGCTACATTGCTGGAGATAAAAAGATGTTATATTGCAGCCTCTCTCTTTAATATGACAAGCCGTATGTCGTGCTTCGCGTGGCACCCTGTTGGATTTAGAGACTGCACAAAAGACAGCAGGGAAGTTGCCATGCCAAACAGCCGAGACGGCGGACGTTCTAATGCAGGAGTTTTTACGATGGCGTGCTTGTAATCCAAGTTGGCGCAGGTTAACGGCTTTAATAGTATTTCAAATTGTTTTCCCAATGGCTTACATATAGGCATATAATGATAATAATATTAATAACATAAATAACATGAATTGCATTATGGGAAAGCTCCATTTAAAGTAGGAAGAATATCCTATTCAGGACAGCCGCTTACGCGCAAATTTTACACAAGGCACAGGACCTACAGCTATAAGGAACGACCTTAATTAAAAACCCAATTATTGTTTTCAGTGTCTCACTCAAAGAAACAAGTGCCACTACAAGGGTCTGAAATGGCACTGTGAAGATTACAGCAAATTTAGCTTATATGCAAAATTCAGATTCTCCATAGGCCTATCTAACAATATTTCCTATACACTGCTGGCGATCTTCAAGCCATTCAGAAATCACTGATAGGTGGTAAACTTATAACACAAAACCTTCGATGTGACAACAAAATTGTCAAAATTTACAAGCACCATCAAAATAAACCACAAAATGTCAACCAAACATTTGAAATGATCAGAGCCACTTACCTCAAGACCAAAAATAACTATGACCTTATCAGTGCTGGAAACGGCAAAGTTCAATGGTGGCGACTCATTTCTCACCAGAACTTGAAAGCTAGGTTTTTGGTTATTCTCCACGCATTCTTGGGCTAAAACGTACGTGCAATTTCCCTGGAAGTCAAAAGACCTTTTTGCAAAGTCTTTGTAGTGAGGGTCACCGGCAGCACTGCAAGACGCCAGCTCTGCAACGATATGCAAACACAGTACAGATGTTGAAACCCAAACTATAATATTATTTGTTGTCTCCAACAATACCAGAAAGCTCCGATAAAGAAAGAAGACAAAGATATGAATCCTTTTCATCTGTAAAAATAAAACTGTAATATTTCCATGTAATTCCTGAATTTTTCCAAACAGTGGAGTTAATTGGATCATGCACAAACCAGTAAGTAGTGCTGCTGACTGCCCCAGGCCTGGCCAGGCAAATTCACTGCTCATCCGGTAAGTTTAATTACCCAAGCAATTCAATGTAAACACACTCCCTCTGTGAAAAGGATGTAAACTTTCCGCGTTTTTGTGGCCAAACTCGGAAATGCTTTAATGGGCTCTCCCGTAATGAACAGAATTGAAATCTGGATTCTAATTGGTCGATCTATGTATGGCAACATAAGTGTGGTTATTAACCAATAATGCACAGTCCAAAACACACCTGGCAAATAGTGTTGTTGCGCTATTTAAAGCTGCGCATCAAATTTGCTTCAAGATTATCCTACACGCACTTGTGGAATATGATCATACACATTGTGTTTGCCTCCCATACCAGCCTTGTTGGATATAGGACTATATTAGTGCTATATTTTTCCGTACTCCACTTGCACTTGTGATCTGTCATCTTAAAGGAAAAACACCTGTGACTTTTCCTCAACTTTATAAAACCCACTTGATATGCTTTCTCTGAGCTTGTCCTACAAACTCCATTTCTGTGTTTCTGTGTTTGATATAAAAATAGAGGGAGCCTTAATTTCCTTTACTTTCCTTTCCTTTCATTTATTCTGGGTGCGAAGCCAAGGACTGTCAGAAAGTGAAATTAATCACTATATAGCAGTAGCTAGGAACCCCATGGAGAGAAGACGAAGAAGGCACTTTCCGTTTTAAAGGTGGGAGGAAAACCCCAGAGAAATAAATTGCAGGGAAAACCCACGCAATCGGGTAGAGACAGAAAACCCAATCCACCCAATCCAGGTTGCGATTTTTACTTTCAAAGTCATGAAAGTTTTTTCTTCCTTAACAGCACAATACCTCACACAAGTGTTTCTAATCAAGAAATAAAAGCTCTTTTGAATCCTACCTGTTTCACAGTGGAGTCCTATGAAGCGGTCAGGATTGCACTCACAAGTGTATATGTTTTCTTCCTCTTTGAAGAGACAAGTCCCAGCGTTCTGGCAAGGGTTACTACTGCATGGGTTGGACAAGCCCAACGTTTTTTCCTGTTTTGTGTCGTAGTTGCATTCGTACACCGCCATAAGAACCATCCCCACAGCAGGACACAGGCCTTTGTTGTTGTTTTTCCTCATGTAAAAACACTCCTTGCCCTCGCATAAATCATCAACAGAGGATGTTTCCAGTGTATTCATACCGGTACACTGTGAATAATCTACACTTTCTTCGTGACATGGGTTTACAGCCGGAACTCCATATTTGAACTTCTTGATGCGTGGCTTATTTTTGTTTAGACATGTAACCCGGTCATCAAAGTTGCAGACATCTATAATGTAAATGACAAAGATGTCGTAAAAACTTTTATGTAATGTTCATAAATACCTGGGACAGTTTATCCAGTCTGATTGGTCTAGAGGAGATCACATGGCCATGTTTCAAGGTACGATATAAACACTGTGGGGACCAATTAAAATCAATAGACTGACCAAGGTGTTTATGAATTTTAAAACAATTATACTGGCAACTTATTATCAAAAAGAGTACATAAATGAAAGATAAAAAGTGCCGCAAACATTGAGAGACTTTTTTATTCAGCTGATGAATGTTCCTTCAATCAACCTAATGTACTGTGTCATTTGTTCCAAACAATAGTCACTTCATCTTTTTTGTTTTCTATTTTTCTTTATAAATAATTAAGAATCCATCCGAGGTTTCCACACAAAAAACTTTTAAATTTGACACCAAAGATCTTTGTAAGCGTCGTTTCTTAAATCAACGTTTCAAAAAATCCCTCTTACATTTGAATAAGAAACAATCAAACTTCCAGCTGCCTGCTCCGTTTTCTGTCTTGTAAAAGAAGTATTTAACAGCATCCAAGCGTGACGCTCCATTCAGCGGCTTGACAAAACTCAATTTTTCTTCTCCTGACTGCAGCACAATGTTCTTGCTCTCAACATCGAGAGTGAAGCGACGTTTAGTATCATCACTGATGGCGGGAGTATTAAAGTATTTCACTTCTGTTTGAGAACAATCACTTTTAGAAATGCACAGGCTCATGGTCACTTTTTTTCTATCTGCATCTGTTCCGATTTCTGAAACAAACAAATAAAAAGGGGGTAAGGTAAAGGATTTACACTGGCTACCAATACGAGCTAGAATAGATTTCAAAATTTTGGTTCTGACTTATCAGTGTATCCATTTTATTGCCCCTGTTTATCTTCAAAGTTTAGTTCAGGAGTATAAGCCAGCTAGAAATCTGCGATCTTCACATAAGACCCTTCCGACTCCTTCAGTTTTCAAAACCAAGTCGTATGGTTCGTGCTCTTTTCCAATATGCAGCAGTTCAGTTATGGAACACTCTTCCAGAGGCTGTTAAACAGGCCAAGACTTCAGAACAATTCAAAACCCGTGTGAAAACATATCTGTTTACTTTGTACAATTGTTGATTTCCCACGGTGATATCACTATAAAGAAAAGGCTTATAATCATTATTAAGGTGAGGTTTGCGGTGACACCATGTGTATATAAACCTCTTTTGAGTAGTGGTGGTTCTGAGAAGAACCAGTTGTTTGACAACTCCATAAAAAAGTGAAGACTTCAAAGTCCAAACATCTTAAAACATCTTATACACTGTACTACCTCATTTTAGTCAATCCCTCCGTCAAGACTGACAAGCATAGTGTTAAAGAAAAATGGACCGCTTAGATGCAGTGTCAGCCTCGATGGAAGATTCTAAGGTCATGTTGGGATGACCTCTAGGGGGCATCAGGCTTACAGAGAGTGACATAATAGCTGGATTATTATGTCGGAAACACGATTGGCTAGACAAAGGCAACCAGTGTGTGATGATGGAGGCGATTGGGAAAATTGCACCATATACAGCTGAGTTAGGGAGATGTTGTTGCCAAGAAACATTCTGCACAGTACGCAACTTCCATGAGCGGGGGCCATGGATGGATTTCATTTCGTAATTCCGGTTGTGAAGCCAGGGACTCTCAGAAAAGCAAACTTAATCACTAAAACCCCGTGGAGAGAAGACAATGAAGTTTCAGTTTTAGACGTGGGAGGAAAACCCCATAGATTTATTCCAGGGAAAACCCAAGTTTCTAAAAACTAAGAATTTGGCTTGTCCCAAATTTTGATTTTGAATAGTAAATTTTAAAGTTTCATAAAAATTAAAATTTGCTGTTGGTATTGTTGTTATTTTCATATTGAATTTTTGCTTACAAAGAAAAATACGGTCTTTGTTTGAGTTTCCTTTTGATTCATCAGAGTGCCGCCATATTGATATCAAGAAGTGTGCAACCAATCATCATAAAGCGACCACAAGCATTTACGCGAACGGTTGCTATCTGTTTGCGCAGGTAGCACTGAAAACCAAATCCACATAATAACCCCCGCTGGGATTCAAACCGGGGTCCCAGAGATGGAAGGCGAGGACCACTACGCCAACCCAACCCCCAATAATAATATTGTCTTCTTGTTTTCAATACGCACGAGAATTGAACTATAGGATTGAGGTTTGGGAGATGAGCAAGAAACCTTCTTACCAATTTTGTACGATTTATAATCCCGTTTTGCTGTGGCTAGATTCACAACAGGCGTTCCTGTACCGTACACTTCAAAGTCAAAATTCCTAAAAGTTTGTTTGTCCGGGAGAATGTGCTCGTCTCCACCTTCCGTCTTCATTTCATCACATTCATTTTCTGAAATAAATAGAGTTCAAATTCTTTTGTAAGAAAGCATTTGAGATGTGTCACAATTCATGTATGCTGTCGTTATACAGGCATGATATGTTGTCCTTGGGGGAAAAAGTAGGAACATTTTATAAAGTACAAGAGCTAACCCTTTCAGGCTATTTTAATCAGACATTTACTGATTTTTTCCCATGAGCCCCCCAAAATCGGAAATCGGACTAAATTAGGAAGAATATCATGTCTGCTATTACAGGCCGATTTCACAAAGAGCAAAGATTGGTCTTAAGCTTTGCATCACTCTTCTTACATGTAACTGCAAGCAAAACGTGATGTCACGATTGGACAAATCATTAGGGTGATATCGGTCACTCAACTTTAAGATGAATCATAGTGCTTTGTGAAAACGAGCCCAGGGCCAATCTTTGTAAAGCTTAGCAGAAAATTATGCTGAGCAGGGAACCAGTCACAACAATATACATGGCATGGTATTTTGACTGGTAACCTATCTGTGCTAAGCAATGCATACTTCAGAAATTCATGAAACAGAGCCCAGCGTTTCTAATTTCCATCAAACTATCGAACTGTCTTGATTACTACAGACCACAAAAAGACTTTAAGACTTCACGTCCACAAAAAGAGTGATGTCATACGCTCCAGGGCATATCCTGGTAGGCAAGATACTACAATGACCATATGTGGTGTTTGAAGCTTTGTATGGTGTGGAAAATAAGAAATAAATAGTTAACTTGTGGGTACAGTGGTTTGTACCTGCAAATTTACTACATTTGTATTTACAGTCATTTCTTAAAGGGACACGTTGCCTTGGATCGGATGAGTTGGTCTATAAAAAGCGTTTGTAACCGTTTGTTACATGGTTTTCCTTTTACTTTGCTAACTAACACGGTCGGCCATAATTTGACTCCCATAAATGGCCGACCGTGTTAGTTGACGATGTAAAAGGAAAACCACGCAATTTCGAGGCATATTGGATCATTGTATTCTACTTTTACAACATCTTTCTAACCATATGCATTTTATAACAAACCGTTACAAATGCTTTTTATAGACCAACTCGTCCGATCCAAGGCAACGTGTCCCTTTAATGACCATGTGGTTATATGATAAATTTTACATTTTTGTCGACCGTGCAATTAAAATCAAAAAGTGTCAAATATATTTAACAGCTGAGCAAGTCTTGAAAAGTGCCCCTTCATTCATACCAAGGAGCTTTTTTTCAGCCCACTATTCTCAACAAGCTAAAGATTATCCTACATTCGAAATTTCTTTTTCTAGATGTAATATTTTTAAGAAATCTTTACCTGGCTGCCTAATGGAACTATTTCTTTATTTAAAGCAGCAGCCAACACTTTTCTCCTTGATGCAACCCACTTTTGTAATTGTTTGCATTTTTGAAATTTTCTCCTGTATGTTGCCTGTCTCTGAACCTTTTTATAACAACATTTTGGTTACAGCAAAGTTTTTTATTTTCCTCCTCAGTCTATCCTTCTCCATTTCTATTTTACGCTTTAGTTTTGTTCCTCTTTTGTGTGCAAATTAATTGATATTGTGGAGAGAGAACAAATAACTTAAAAAATACCGATTCTATAGTCCAAAAAGTGTTATCGTCTTCTGTGGTCCTTTCTCTATGGTCAAATGTGAATTACCCCAATGTCAGAGTGGAAAACAAAAACATTAATTTGCCGCATTTTTGACTGTGTGAAGACGGGTCATTGTCATTAGTATGTTTATGTATCTCATCATCAATGCAAGAAAACTACATACAGGCAATGCTCCGTATTTTTGACCGCGCGAGGGCGCTCTCAAAAACATTTATATCACTTCCGGGGGTATAATGCACTTATCGTCTGCTCAGCTATGTACAGTTTTAACATCGGTTGGCGTTCTGTCATCACTTTTACTGTGTGCGGTATAGTTTATGGTTGCTTCTTAGTTTTTAGTTATTTGCGGAGAACATTTGGTAGACCTTGCTGTGAATGTGATTGTGTCTGGACTGGTGTGTGACCGGTTGTAAATTGAAAACTTACACAGAGCTAGCTGAGCAGACGATAATTGCATAATACCCCCCGGAAGTGATAGAAATATTTTTGAGAGCGCCCTCACACGGTCAAAAATACGGCGCATTGAAATAAGCTAAAACTGTAATTGTGATGTAAAACAATTCCCTCATGAAAGCGCCCCCATGTGGTCAAATTTAAGGCAAATTACTGTCTTTTATTTTCTATATTTTGATTAAAATAATAGTCCAACCTTCTATGACGAGAGCTTTCATAGTTTTGAAATCTGTAAGAGAAAGAACAAATGACTGACTGTCAGAGATAGTATGATAATAATAATAATAACTAGTTCTTATATAGCGCATTTTACAATAACGTATTAATAAGCTTTACATTAGTGCCATGGTCATTTGGCAAACAACATTCCTTTAATCTTTCTCAGCTCCCTTGGGAGTACACAGCCCTGGCCTGCCGTGGCGCTCCAAAGGCTTTTTCAAACACAATATCAACCTCTACCCTTGCAGGTACCCATTTCTACCCCTGGGTGAAGAGAAGCAATTATAGCAAAGTGTTTCGCTCAAGGACACAAGCGTCGAGACCCTGATTCGAGAACTTGAATCCGATGCTCTAAACCGCTGGGCCATGACATCCTACACTCTGACTGTACAATTCACAGGGATGATCAGATTGAATGGATAACACTGGATAACAACTTCCTCTTGGTGGGAAAACGAATCTCCTTGAATGTGCAGAATGTACGTGTACGAGGTTAACAGACTGTCTTCACTATTTCAAATATATGTCTGAGGGGTTTGGTCACAAGGGCTGAGTCTGTTTGTTTCTGTGATGGCAAGTTTGCCTTGTTCAGTTGTTAGAGAGAATCTGAAGGCCCAGGGAGATCGTTGAATAATCCAGAAATCAGGAACATTTCTGACAATAATAATAATAACATGGAATTTGAGGCATTGCATGGTGAGGTATCAATGTATATTTGGTTTGCGGTAACACCATGTGTATATCTACTTGCTGGGTAGATTATGTTTTTTGAGAACTTGTCTTGCTAGTTATTTAACTGCCGCGGCGTAGATTATTTGGAATTTGGGAGACTTCAGGAAACTTCTCAGTTCTGAAAAGAACTGTCCTGCTTATTAACCTTACTTATAATAATAACATTTATACTGCACTTCATACGAAGTGTTTCTAAGCGCTTTACAAACAAAGAAACAGAAATACACAATAGCTTATAAACATCAGAGAAAGCGATCATGAAGTTGAATTAAATAGGCAAGTTTTTAATCTAGTTAAGGTAAGTTTTTAATCGCAAGCCTAAATTCAGTGGCATAGCCAAGATTTGTTTCCACTAGGGAGCAAGGTAGGGCTAGACAGAGGAAGGGAGGCTTTTCAGTGTGGTGAGCCAAGGGGGTCATGTTTTTTTTCTTTGTGAAGGCACTACGTATGTTCTCAACTTTTCCGCTGGGAAAAAAGTGAGGGGCAGGCCTGGGCCCCCCCTCTCCACGGTTGGATTTCCAAAAGTCATATCAAGGACAATGTGTTTTGTGTATTAAGCATCTTTACCTCTTTCAATACAGTCTGAAGGGGAATGGGAATCAGACTACATGAGTCAAGACGTTTATAAAAATCCTAAAAATCCTTGGCAGAGCTGGATTACTGGTGTTTTTCTTTATCTAACACATGTACATGTATCCACTCAGCAATGTGGTGGAGCTTACCTGGAGGTACGTAATGCCTGAATTGGGTGGATTGCAAAAGGTGTTTTTGTCTCCATTTTTACAAAAGGTTTTTTTGTGTCTACTTTGGAGAGCAGGGAGAGCAAAAACACAAATAATTAAATAATTGCTGTACAAAAATATGGGAAACCGGGAGAGCTGGACATTGATAGATTTTGGGGGGGAAAAACAACCCTGATGGTAACAAGTCAGTTAGCATGCTATTGGCTAGGTGTAGATGGAGAACTTGGAATTTTCTAGATCAAAAGAAATTGAGTATAGTACTGACTGTTTAATTGAAAACGGACACTGGATTAGTGACCGATGGCATCATGCAAGGTTTTAAAGTGAAAAAGAGTAAAGGAAATCTCAAACAGACTCACCAACACCCGAGTCTTGACACATCATCGGCCCCAGCTTGGCAGTGCCATATTCCAATCCCTTATCATCACTGACATCACCAGAGCGGATCCCACTCACGGGTAGTTTAGTCTTATCCGTCAGGTAACCTTCGTCCGTCATGTAACTCAATGTGTTATTGTCACAGTTACACTTGGCGCTGACACCTCCCTTACAAGCTGAAAAAGACAAGTCCCCAAAAATTGTACAAAAAGGGAAATTTAACAAACAAAAAATGGCTAGGCTCGGATGTAGTGACCAGACTGACACAGGAGGGTGTAATACATGTACCTGTAACTTATCAGATAATAAACCGCAAGGAAAACTGACTGAGTCATTCTTAATAATTATGGGTTGAACAAAGACAAATTGACAAGAGCGGTTCTTGAGCCTGCGATCTTCCGAGACGGCGATCTACAAACTGAGCCATCTAGCCATATATTGGCGGTCGCCTTACTTTGTCAATTTCTTTGTTAGGGGGTGCCAGTCAAAGGCCATTCAACATGTACTTGTAACGGCTGTATAGCTATTGATCACATGAAAGTTTATGATACAAGTTGAACAGTAGCAGCAGAGGGATCACCTTAAGGGGCAAAACACTTTTGTTTACTTTGTAACTTTTTTAGTCTGCACTTTAAGCCAGAGTTGGTAAATAAAGCACTACATTAGATTGAGCAAGAGCATCCAGTCATTTTGTTCTCCTTTCAAAGTCAGAATTCAGAAGAAAAAAAACTTCAGTGCCCAAGCACAGTTTTATTTTTCGGGACCTTTTGGAACTTCAAGTGTAACGTTATCATTCTCCTTTGAAAATATCGTTGCCACAATGAAACCCCGACTTGACAAAAGAAAAGCACCAAAGAATCTCATCAAAAGCACCGGAGTTTGTGGTTCTCTTGTGAGATAATATGAGTATGCGCTCAACGTTAGTTACAGAACCGTGGCCGTAGGATACAGCCAATAAATAACCTGTCATGGTATGCTGGAATCTGGGAAGGCGCGGACTTACCTCCCATTGAGCTGTAACAATGGTGGCAGCCTCTTCTTGTATGCCACATTTGTATAACAAGAGGATAAAGGTTTAGAATCAGGGATAGCGCAACAACCTAGTGCGTATTTGAATATTGCGACCATTACTGTGCCCGAGTTCGTTTCCGTCAAGCGTTAAAGGTAGGGTTGTAAAATAGTAAATTATTGACTATTAAAACTGACTTGGTGAGAAGCACTGTTAAGCTCTTGAAAATATAAACTATTTTGAGCATCAATTCCCTTCAAAGTAATACATGTATGCTTTGGAAAATGTGTTCACCAGTCGTGCATAAATTGTTTCTAAGATTTCTGAGGGTTGGGGTTTGTTCGTAAATTCTGCTGCCAAAGATGTGGTTGGTACCCACTGTCAACTCACTAAACCAGGTTGGGTTTGACATTCTTGTGAAAAAAATGTTAAGAGTTTTTTGCTGTTTTCTCAGCAAGTAGACAATGTATTGAGCTGAAACTTTCACAGGTGTATCTTTCTTTGCAATTTTCCGTATAGATCAGTATTGCGTTGCCAAAAAAACAATCTATGATGCTACATGTACCTTTTAAAGCAATGTACGTGGGATCAAAGTGGTCCCAAAATTGTTCGAATAGACGCAGTAGACCTGTTCTGTCTGTTGGGCTCTAGACTTACTCTTATCGGCAGAGCACTGGCAACCATCGGCCACGTCTCCCCAGTTCAGCATCTTTTCCCCAGTTCTAGACTCCCACCATGTGTACGTCTTCCCGGTCTCACTGTTGTAATGGAGGGAGCCGTAGCACCCGTGGCTGATGTATTGTTTACAGGTACCAGAGAGCGTTGTCAGAGCTTTGAGCTGCGGCTCTGTTGCGCCATATTGGATAGTTCGAGACCACGTTCCGGGTTCCTCATAAAAGCCGTCGATTTGGAGGGTCTCTCCTTTGTCGGGGTAAATAACCGTCACTCCTAAAGAAAGCGTCGAGGGATCAAACAAATGGTAAATTTGAAAGCACTATAGATAGTTCCCAGTAGACGCCATCTTTACGGGCAAATTGCATTTTGTCTTGCAGGCGCGCCAAGGGCTCAAATTATTAATGCAGCCGCATCATTCACTAACCAATCATGCAATGAGTTTGGTGAGATGTGCGCGTCATGCACGCCGTTCTCACGCGGAACGCATGACTGTGTGTTCCAAATTGCCCGTAAAGATGGCCGACTTACGTGATACTGCAACCTATCTATACATACTATCATTATTATCACACAAATTCAATCTCTGGCTGTGCTTCGTGGTCGATGGTGTTTTGGCTGGTAAGCTCATTCTGCTGGGCATAACTTAATTGTGTGAAGCTACTTTTCATACTTAAGCAGCTCTTTGGTATTGGGCCCATGCACTAAGGGTCTGATGCACTAAGTTAAAAAAAAACGTTTGATAGACTGATTATCCTTGTAATCTTATTCATCAGCGTAAACACTCAATGTACTCTCTAGCCAAGATGTTCTAACCAAGTTTTCCTGCAGGTTCCTATGACAAAGATTGGTATTAGTGATAGAAATCTTGGGTAGCTGGTCCAAGACTCTGGAATTAGGCTCCACTCACGGTCAGACAGCAAAAAAACAATCAAAGGTTTCAAAAGCCATCTGAAAACGTACTTTTTTAAGAAAGATTTTAAGGTATGATTGTTTTCCACTGTTTTTTGTTTGTGCTAAAAAAAGGTGTTGTACTTCAGTAATTGTCACTGGCTGGACCGGCTGTAATATTTTTGTTTATCTTTATGAGGATGTATTTTCAGAGTTTGTTTCAACTTTTATCTACGCTTGTTTGCTACCTTTTTAATTTTTTTCTTATCTGTATGTATACTCTTAATATTTTAATTTGTCTTTACTGACAAGTGCATTTGATCATATTTAATATGGAAAATGTGCGGTATAAGTAAATTTTATCTTAATTATTTTTATTATAATAATTATTAGTACTATCATTAATATTAGACCACCCTTCTTACAACTCAAAGTTTTGTAAGTGGTGGTAATGTATTTCAAATACACATACCTTCAGCGCCAGACATGTCACAGTAGACGAGGAATTCTTCCCTTGTTGCTGAAGGCTTAATATAGTAGTTACCACTCATTGCCAAAGCGTCATCCCTTTTAATTTCACTGCAAGATTTGAGCATGGCTGTAGGGGAAAACATTGAAATGATAGCACTAAAAGTAGGCTTAACATTATGAAATTGCATTAAATGACCTTAGAGCACTGAGCAGACAATAATGATAGTTTAAAGCATGGGGACGACAAATTGTCAAAGTCCGGTATCCGCACTTTAATTAATAATAATAATAACTGATTTTTATATAGCGCTTTTCACACCCGAAGGGCGACCCGAAGGGCGTCCCAAAGCGCTTCCAACATTATTACTCCTGGTCACTGGGCCATTAATTCATTCCTTAAACCATCTCAGCTCCCTGGGGAGTATACAGCTTGTGCAACAAACATGCGCTACTAGGCTAAATCAATCACAAGAACCATCTCTGCCCTCACAGGTACCCATATTACCCCTGG
>JAUELU010000010.1:8054181-8065739 GCA_032357145.1 Evasterias troschelii
CTCAGAATTAGATTTTGAGGTCCCAAAATCAAGCATCTGAAAGCACACAACTTTGTGTGACAAGGGTGTTTTTTCTTTCACTATTATCTCGCAACTTCAACGACCAATGAGTTCAAATTTTCACATGTTTGTTATTTTGTGCATATGTTGAGATACACCAAGTAAAAAGACTGGTCTTTGACAATTACCAATAGTGTCCAGTGGCTTTAACGAGTCCCCAGCTTTTTAACAAGTCCATGAGCATACACATAGTGATAGTGATATAGTATCAATACTGAACTAGCCAGCCAGACCACTGGGAGAGAATTTGGACTGGTCCCCATGCATTTGGCTAGCAGACGGATCAGGAGACGCTGACACAGAGTGTGGTGTGTGACCATGATTAACCCAAGGTTTTATCCCCTGGTTTTTAATTTCACAAGGAAGTACATACAGTATGTGCACAGTATTTTGTACTGCAAGAATAAAAATGAACTCCATCAACCTGTTCCTAACAATTTCTTCGAAACAAAGAACAAGGCAACAAACTTCATTTGGAGCATCTCAACAAAATCCGCACACAATTAGGCAATTTTTCACTCTTTTAAATGGAATTTAATTACAAAATTTGTGTATTAATTTTTCAGTTTATTGAGATAATATTTGCCTTATTACAGTTTAAATAGGCCTATCAAAATATTATCATCTACAAAGAAATTGTATAGGCTACATTTTCGCTTCAACTTGAAGTTTTGGGTTTTTTTTCTCCCACAAAATCTACACAATACTGGAAACAGCAGTCTTCCCACACGCACTCAACATTCATAAATTGTGCTTAAGTTTTTATGACTCCTAAGGCTATGTAAAAAGGAAAACAATAACGATAATATTTACAATTTGAGTTGAATCAATAATGGTGTTGAATGAAAAGTAACCAATAGCTAATAATCTGTAAAAAAAAACTACCACCTCACGAACATTAAATATTTTGTAAGATAATTAAAATTTGCATACTGTAATTTACCTTCATCAATATTAACCGATATAGCTAAACATTGATGATTTTAGTTTCTGAGAAAAAACAAAAAAAAACTGTCAACCAACATCTACTTTAAACTATAATTCTCCTTGCTTCCAAAGAATGCGTAAAACGCATGATATTCTGTGAGTGTAGTAAGCGAATAAAGCCCACTAGATGGTGACTAGGCATGCAGCCATGCTTTATATTCCACTATCTTAATGTTAATGATGTGGTCAGTGTACTGGGTGGGAGGTCACTGGTGAGCAGCAAAGTGTGTACAGTCAGTGGTAGACTGTGTGTGTGAGCTGATTCTAAATTCTAAATCTTGCCCACCACATTTTCCCGCATAATCATGTGGCTTCTAACTCTGTGATAGCAAATCTTTTGTGTGTCTCACATTTTATTGAATTCTTTATTGGTTTGCAATTTTTGGTGGGAATAAATTTTGTAAAGTAGCTCAGCGAAATATATAAGGCCTAATGCTTGTCCATGAATGCAAGTAGCTAGACATTTTTAATTCTACTTTACACAAAGGAACTGTTATTATCTGCTTTCGCTAGTACCTATATATGTTTTTCCCCTTCTTTTTAGATTTTTTATAAATTTCTTTTACAGTTTTACTTCAAGAAACTCTGTTGTATCGTATCAAACAAGGGAATTGTAGAACTAGAAGTGTTAATTTGTATGCATGTTTTTATTTTGTATACAGTAAATACTGTTTGCTTGATCAGATGTTTGTTTTACCAATTTATATTTTTGATACATTTTTTCAAATTAATAATCTGAAGAACTTCTTGTAGAACATTTCAATTTAAACAATAACCTTTGAAAAGATTATTAAAATATTTACTATAATTACAAAGCTGAAACAATTTGGCATTTCTTTATGTCAATTAAAAAATAAGAGAAGCTGCCTGGGCTGAACTAAACTTTCATTTATATACTAGTCCCAGCTTGGTATTTTAATTTATTTCATTTTCTTTCTAATAGGTTTTTGCACTGCTGGTTGGCTGCGCTTGCCCTGCTCCTAGAACTATGAGGTTCGATCCGCTATCGTCTCCACGAACGGAGACGATAGCGGATCGAACCTCATAGTTCTTGGAGTAGGCCTACATGTAGGCTTGCCCTGTCAATTTATACAGTTATTTTTATAGCAAAACCTGGAAAGATTCTGCCCAGCACTTTTGCTTGCATTGAGAAGAATCATTCTGATGGATCTTGTGTAGTTGCTGTGTGATATAAACGTAAAAGGAATATCGTTCACTGAAATGGCTTTCAACAATTCTGTATTGTTATATTGTTAACCATTTAACACTTGTTTGGTCGGTTTATTACTTGTTTACACTCTTTTCGATCTGGAGTCAAGTTGTGACGATACTTCATAGGCATCAGAGCGAAGACCAGTTAAGATTTAGTTTAAGTGAACATTGAAATCATGCTTTCTGATGTTCTTTTAACAAAAAAATATTATAATAATGTAACAAACAGAATCATCTCCAATAAAATAATTGAGAGTCGAAAAAATATGAAAGACAAAAATTCAATCATATCAAGGGATAACACATTTACTCAGTTCGCTTTCAATTCAGGATCTATTTCCTTCCTGATGTTGCCATAATCGGGAGCGACTGATTTCCAACCGATCTTTTATAAAATTAAAATTATGGTAACTTCCTCCATCCACAAAAAACAAAACCCAACAAAAGACCTCATCATGAACATGGGGGACTTTACATTTAACAGAAAGCCTATACTTATTATCTACAGTATTCTACAAATTCAGGATATTAATTTTATCCAGCCAATGGTACAATTAACGACAATTCCACATGAGGAAAATATCACAGACTCTCGCCCGACGAAACTGCGTCACGTCTGGTGATATTACACATCGGTGACTGTACAACAACCATGCACCACACAGTACAACATTACAACACGTGAGAAAGAAAAAAGACCGGTTCATACACCGGTCAACTGCTGCCATCACCACGAAAGACCGGGCACAACAGAATCAAAACATTGACTACAACCGGGCATTTAATCCCCAAATAACCCTTAATCTGTAATAAATCTAGTACATATATCATCTTTAGTATACTCACTTCGGTGTCTCCCCTTGCCAAAACGGTTTTTCATCATTTTCCTGTTTATTTTCACGTGCAAATGACTCTCAATGTGAACAGAATATCGCCGAGTCTCTCGTGATCGTAGTCGTCGTAGTAAAAATGTGCGTGCGTAACACAAAATCAATACGTGGAATGCCGCCATCATTAATATTCAAATTCCATTGATGTCTACGTAACTGCCGTACTCCATATATGGAGGTTGTGGGGGCGTGTCTGGATCCAACCGCCAACCAGAAAGAGGCGCGCTTTTCTCTCTTCCCGTATACAATAATTAATCAGACAGATTGATTGATCCTACGTAGTTGTGAAAATATGAAAACGTCACTACTAATTGATACTAAAATATAAAGAGCCTTTATTTGTCATATTGATAGTTTGATAATTGCAAACTATTTGTGATTTTGAAAAAATAGTTCATGCAGCCGCGCAGACAATTCGCCTCACATGGAAATGCTTAATTAGCTATTACAAATTATACTCTTTCTATTTTGTAATTTTTATTCTGGCTTGGTGGGACGTAACGTATGGTTACAAGTGAATTACACTACTCCATTGTTTTAATTTACAACGAGCAAAAATTTATAAATAAGTAAACAAATTAGGAGAACTGTGTCAAAATCTGGAGCTCCTCCATATTATGATGTCAGTTGAACTTTGAAGGAATATACAACTGCATATATATTTTTTCATACACAAAAAGGACAATCAGCGAACAGCTTTTTTGATATGGTAGCAGTAGCAATTGTCAAGGAATTTCTGAGATTGTCGATGTATATTACTACTGGAATTTTCCATTGAATTCTTATTTAGTCTTAATTACAATGACGTCATCTGAGCTTAGCGAAAAAGTAATCGATTCGATTGCACGATCAATACCGCGATGATGATGAGCGCGTAGTTATAGCGCCCTCCTTTGGCTAGCATCGGTAATTTTTAAGGTCAGCTAGCGTACGCGTAGCAGGCAGTGGATTAAAAAGGGTGCAAAAAAGTGTATGCTAAAGTTGTCATTTTCGTTTGCAAAGATGGGTTCCGGTTATCGTTTTTTGTCCATTGGTTTGGGATTGCTGTTCTGTGCATCTGGTATCGTGAAACTTGTGCCACTTGAGCCAGCCTACAGCATGCAGGTAGGTGAAAATGCCAAGAATTGGATAACATTTTACAAGTTGGCCTGCCCGGCCCTGTGTGCTGTTGAGTCTGTCGGATCTTATTCATAGAGCAATGGTCTGATCACTGCACAATCAATGCACACGGTACAAAACGGAGTGAATGGCCTGACACACGCAAATTTTGTAACTTGTATTTTGTGCTACTGCTAGTGCAAGCAGTAAATGACTTAAAACAGGCACATGAATTATATAAAATCGAAGAAATAGGTAATGGTGGGAGAACACATAAATGTGGAGTGCTCTCCTTGCGCTGCCAGGCTGCTATCTGAAGTCAACTTTAATAGTTTAAAACATTCAGTACACAGTCACAAGGGGAGGGGTGAATCAGTACGTAGGATCATATCATACATAGGACTAAGCAAGAGGTTGTTTATCAGTTTATCATACCTGTACAGACATTCTTAGAAATTAACTTGTACATGGTGCTAGAACAGATTTAATTGGAAATTTTAACAGTGGAAAGGAACACAGACACTTGGTCTCCTACTGGACAAAGGTTTTTCTACACATATCACACTACTGAAGCAAAGGCTTTTCTACACATACACTAGTGCTAAACTAAGCTAAGGTTGTTTGTCTTCTGCCTGTCCCCATGCACACAGCCCGTACTTGGATAAAGATCATGAGATCAAGTGAATGTGTTTCCTTGCAATTGCATTTTCATATAAAAAAATAATGCAATAAAATCAAAAGGAATGGGTGTGGTCGTGTGTGTAAGAAAGAAGACTGAGTAGACCCCCCTGGGTATGACCATGTACAATGTAGCTAGCTAGCTTTTATTACTAGTTCCAGGCCATGGCCTGACTGACCATGGAGGTAGGAAGTTTCTTCCTACCTCCATGGACTGACTGAGTGTTTGTAACTTTTTAGGGATAGTGTACATGTATACTAGTTGTGGTGTGTTTAGACTTACTACTGTACAATAGAGTAAGTAGAGCTAAAGCAAAATGGTGGTTTACAACAATACAATCATCCGTTTGTAATTGTTTACAATACAATATTTTATGGTGTTTTTGTTCTATTTTTAAAATTTTTTTAGGGGTGTGAACAACATTTGTAATTGCAAAAGACCTGTATCCAAACTTGATGTGACCCAACGTACATGAAACAACAAACCTGTGAAAGTTTAAGCTAAATCGGTCTTGAGAAAACAGTGGAAAAAAACCTTTGGCCTATGTGTTTTAACTTTTTTTCAAACATCAAAATTTATCCTGCAGGATAAATATTATTATTTTACTCATTTCCTAAAAACTATGGCATTTCAAGCAATAAACTATTTCAAGGGAAGTTTTTTTACCATGACCATCTTTATACCATGTAAGTTATATGAAAATCTGGGAGCATTTATATTTTCATTCTTACCAATGATGTATACACCCTTAAAATAATTAACTATTTCATTAATAAACGACAGCATATTTGAACAAGTGCAAAAAATACTTAGTGGCCTGCTGTTTGACCATTGTAGATAATTGATTTGAAATTGTTGGTCAACTGACTGGAGAATGTCACCAGGTGAAGGATGGTGGGGTTGGTTGATGTACCTAGTAATTTAATGGAAATCATAATTGCACGAGTTTCTATTGAAACAAAGTGCATAATTGCTTCGGGTTAGAAAAGCAGTAAACAAAAAACACAATAACTTTTAAGGCCAAATTGCTAATTTTCCCATCAGAAATCTGAATTCAACCGGTTTGTCACGGTGTTCCCGCTTCAATCTTTCACGGGGTACAAGCCATCAGCTGACCTATTCCGTACCGTCGTTGGAGTCCTGGAGTTGGCCTTTGGATTGCTGCTGTCCTGTGGTACCTATGAGTGGCACTGTTACAGCACCTACGCCCTGCTTGGGATCATGATTGGCGCTGTCTACACACTCCTTGCCCTCTCCGATCCAGTGCAGAACGTGATCATTCCAGCCATCTTCGGCGCACTCCTGTTCTATCTGATCACACGTCAAGGTCGCTACAACGCGTAACTGAAGTCTCAAGCGGAGACTTGAGAGAGGGATGAGGCGGACCTGGAATTTCATCCACCTTTGGGGCAGGTCATTTTGTCGTAATGGTACAATGTATCTAAAAGACTCTTCCATTAGGATGGGATTGTTCTAAACAGGAACAAAGATCGGAAAGTCTGCAGCTGACCTGTGCCCAGTTTTGATATGACGGGCATTACTAATACACTGAGCTAATCATGGGAATATTTTGTTCCATTAATTAACCATCAATTTTTATTATTTGAAATCAAGTGTTCACCGATTTATTTTGTTTTCATGATGAGTGATCATTCAGGTTGTCTCGATGGTTTCTTGCCTGCCTTGCAACACTGTGGACCCTGGTTTCAATCCCAGACTGGAGCCTTGCATGCGGACGGATTGACATTTCATTCCTCTACCTGATTGCTTGGGTCGGCCCTCGTTGGGGTGTTCCTCCTGCATCTAAAACTTACATGTCTACATCTTCTCTTAACAGATATCTTCAGACCTACAGGGCCCAATTTCATAAAGCTGTTTAGCAGAAAATAATACTTGACAAATTTCTATGCTAAACAAAATTTGAGTGGGGCACCAGTCACAACGATGCAAAGTTTATGTAATTTTGGCTGGTAACCTGTTTCTGCTAAGCAATACTTTTCTGTGCTGAGCAAGTTTTTGTGCTTACAGGCTTTATGAAATTGGGCCCAGGTCATAGTGCTAGTCACTTTTGAGTGTCCCCCTGGTTTCATTACCAGAAAGATATTATTGTTGTGTCAATGCAAAAATGTCAATACCCAATTTTGCAAAACGTACCTTGCATGAAAATGCTCCATGCAGAACTGGTCTATCTTGACGTGTACTTATATTGTTTGAACATGTACATCTCTGGGCTATTCTAAATGAGATACAACATGTACGTAGTGTAATTGCTGTCAGTGTTATGCAACATTTTTGCAATGATTTGACAGAATAACAGCAATAATCACATTTCTTCGCAAGGATCATTTTGGCTTTCAACGTGAAAGTGTTCCTGTTTTCTTCAGAGCTTCCAGTTGTAACTTATGCAAGAATCTAAAAGCCTTAAGCGGGCATATCTTATGGTACGTAGATCACAATGAATATAAATGTTAAAAAGTATACGGGTACCAATTTGTTATCAATATTAATTTGTACTGTAAATTTGCGTTTGATGGGAGGTATGTCGAACTCAGGTCTGATACTTCTTTCTTGTAAAGACAAGGCATTTTTTTTCCCTTAGTACATGGCACCTCTATGAGAGAAATTAACATTTATACTAGAACATGTCGAGGGGCAACGAGGCAATATACAGTGGCACAGGGCAATGTCTAGGGGCACCAAGGCGATAACCAGGGGCACCAAGGTTTTTACTATGGGTTCTAAGGCAATGGCCAGGGGACCTATGGTATAATGACCAGGGGCTTCTTTGCAATGACCAGGGGATCCTATTCAGTGGCCAGGGGGCACCAAGGTAATGACCAGGGGATCCTATTCAATGAACAGGGGGGCACCAAGGCAAAAGGCCCTTTGTCACTTTTTTGAAGTATCAGGCCTGCAAACGTAAATTACTGCAATAATGAATTTCAGTTGATTTTCATGATTTCTCTACATTCCATGCCTAGAGTGTATATACCTGTACCAAGTTTTATACAGCTGCTTCTCTGCTTATTATGTCTTGGCTGAAAATTGTTAAGCAGTATTATTTTCTTTTTTGAGTAAGCAGCTCTATGAAATTGGACCCTGGGCTGGCTGATGATCTAGTTAATAGAAAGACTGATTTGTAGGAAAGAGTTCCATAGTGCACAGAAACTTCCACGATCAGCATGCCTGGGCCCAATTTCATAGCTGGCTGCTTAAGCAAACAGTATTGTTCAAAAAAATTCTGCTAAGCAGAAATAACCAGGATACCAGTCACAGATGGTTGACACTGGCATTGTATTGATGCTGGTAACCTTATTCTGGTCAGCAAAATTGGTTTTTGCTCTTGGCTCAATTTCACGAAGCAGTTAAGCAGGAAAATCTTCTTAGAATATTTCTTTTCTTAGCATGAACTGAGTATGGTACAAGCCGCAGCAATGCAAACTTTACTGTATGGCATTTATGATAGTAACCCTTTTTCTGCTAAGCGAGATTGTTCTCTGCTTAGCTAATTTTTGTGCTTAGTACATGCTTCAAGAAATTGGGCCCAGTTACTTTTTGTGCTGGAGCAGCTCTATGAAGTTTTGCCCTGGTAAACCATTCTGGTGCGGGCAATGTGTTTTTTTTTATGGTAAAAGAAACCTTTAAGATGTTCTTTTAAACATTCCTAGGGCACCAAGGCAATGAAAAAGAGTATACCTTCCAACTGTTCAGATTTAATTGGAATTGTCCAGATTTTTGAGATTACAGGCCGCAAAAAATCAGAACATTCCTATTTCTGACAATGACAGCAATGAAAAAAAAATTCAAAAGGTTCTGGTAAAACAGGGTGCCATTTGTTTGCGACAGTAGAGATTTTCTTACGGGATGCAATGATGTTTGTACATGTACATTGTTTTAAGTATTTGTGTGTCTACATGTAATACGTTTTACTCGCAAGACTTCTTGCGTCGCGATCTGTGAACTCATAAAACCGGTGTTCCTACATGTACATCTATTTCTGAGGTTTCAATGTTGGCAGGTATGCAAGGGGTGTGGATAAACAGTATGTAAAGCAAGTTTGAGTTGTCAGTACTATAGAATAGCGTACACTGCAATTTTGGGAGAGAAAAGAAGTAATAATTAATAATTCAATTCAAATAAAGTGCCTTGATGTGTGAATAATAAATTTTGGGGTGTAGTTTTTTAACTTGATACTTGTTATACTGACGATAGGGTTGCAGTGTTAGACACTCGTACAGTCCTGTATACAATTGTAACATTTTAGGCCATGTCTGTAGCTTATAATTTAATACGAACTAATCCTTTTTCGCTATCACTAGTGTGTATATGTTTTGACCAAGTCAACAACAACAAAAACTCAAAAAAAGAAACTGCTAGAAAATTGAGTGTTTTAAAAGAATTTTCCATGAAATGTTTTTCTTAAAAATATTAAAAGAATATTTTTCAGCAGATTACACTTTTTCAGTAACTACTGTACAATCATGCACATTAAAATCCTTACTCCCTAGTCCTTTTTGCCAACTTGAGCTAGATCCTCCAGTAGCCTCCTCTTTTATGTCACTCCACACCAAATTGTTTTGTTTCCGATAAGATTGGAATGCCTCACCCAGTGATGGGCAATTGTTATATTTTGCCCACAGCTCTCAGACCTTATGAATCATTCATTTTGGGAAAAGAGGGTATTTGAGGATTCAAAAGTCATGTCACACGAGGCAATTCACAGGTAACAAGTGTCAAGCAACCTCCAAGAAGAATGGGCATTCTCGTACCAATTTGCCGATAGTTTTCTTAGGTATTGTGAGACTAAAGTTTTTTGTTTTTACCCTACACGATGTGAGTTAAGCACTGTATACTCAGTACTTTCCCGAGTTCTGTGAAAAAAAATCCACAGGCAAATCACTCGGGTGGGATTCGAACCCACGACCTTTGCATTGCTAGAGCAGATGTTTTACCACTAGACCACCGCGCTAGCCCGATGGCTAGCGAAGGTTCAAATCATTGGCAACAATTTAATAGATGTAAATTTTTGCATCGGGGATAATGAATGAAGTTTTTTGTTTTTACCCTACACGATGTGAGTTAAGCACTGTATACTCAGTACTTTCCAGAGACATCGTTAGAAAAGCAACTCATGTGCGACCAGAGTGTTCAGTGTGCATACAGTGAAGTTTGTTGCATGTAAGTTGCCTGTAAAAGTTGCCCGGTGTCACATGGCCCTTAGGGTTAAAGGAAAAAGAACTGCTTTCAAATATTTAAGACTCGTTAAAACAGATCATGTATTCAAATATATCTTGTACAAGTTATTCATTAAAATGTGAAGAGGCAAAATCGTCAAACACTGTCCCAGTTTAATAATGTTAATAGTGTTAATTGAATTTTTTCCAAATAAAAATGAATTAATATTTTTAGCATGTTACTATTAAGTTGCACTAACATTTTGCAAAAGGTGAATAGAAAAATTATTAGTTCAAATATGACTTCATGGGTAGTTGTCATAGAATGTGATTGTGCCTCCTGGCCCAACCATTTACATGTAGGTCAGTTTTCCAATTACAATTGTTGTGTTTAATAATTGTATTTAATAATTCTCCCACCTCTTTGATAGATTGTTGATCCCACTGTTTCACCATCCAAAACTATTCTCACACTTCACTGATAGTGCCTGGTTGTGTACACTTTGATCCAATGGAAAGGCTAGACAGTGTACACAAAGGTACAGGCAAGTGTAAGGAATGGATTTTTAAATGGTTTCAACAATTGTCAATCAGCGGTAAGGTTAATTTTCACCCCAGTTGACTTAAATGTATACACGGTTTGATGTTAGCAACCTGTACTATAAATTGACACATTTTGTATCTAGAGTATTTTAAGAACTAAAGGCGTGCTATAAACTGCTCTCCTTAAGATTATGAGCAGAGCTCTTTGCACTTCTCATCCGCGGTAGTCTTAAAAGGTAAAATAAAACACAATCGGACTCAATTGGATTCAGTTTGAATTTTTTCCAACTAGACCCTGCTGGGAAATAACATTTCCAATTGGAAATATATTAGGAGGTGAAATTTCTAACTGGTAGAAACAAGTTTCAACTATTTCCAATTGGACTGAGTTGATCTAAGATTTTATTCCAGTTAGAAATTCAGTATTCCAATATAAACCAACTCACCAACTCAATACCAACTCAATCCAATTATTTCCCAACTGGATATCCATTGTGTTGTCCAGGGTGTTGTAATTATTTTAGCCTTCAAGAAAAACTCTGCTAAGGTTGAAAATATGAACAGGAAATTTTATGTTTTGTTGTTTTATAATTTACATTAATATGAGATGTGCAGAGTCTTACAGCATTGTTGTTATGAGAACTGCTGCTCTGTGTGCCTTTCTATGAATTTTATCAGATGACTGTATTATTTCTTTGGAACCTATAACACATGTATTATGAGCTTAATTCATACTGATTTAATAACATTTCATGACAAGTTAGAGAACTGACAATGGTCTGACTGTTTGGGTAATGATTTGTTGCCTAATATTGTGCTAAATGCCCCGATATGGGGTTAAAACTCCAGCACAGGTGGAACGTGACTGCGCCCTCTCTTGAACGTTACCAGGATTTTAGGGACGGGGTGGGAAAA
>JAUELU010000010.1:8282787-8298953 GCA_032357145.1 Evasterias troschelii
AACAATTGATGTCATATACCTGCTGTAATTGTCACAACAAACTGGCAAGTGATGAAATTGTTGGCTTGATCAGTAAATGTGTAAGTAACTGTAGTCGACCCCACAAAGAAGGTGGATCCTGAGGTGTGACTGGACGTCGCAGAAGGAGTCTGACCAGAATTATCAGTGGCAGATGGCTGTTGCCATGTGACAGTTGTACTTTGAGCACCCAACAGAATTTCCTGGATGATATTTGATGGGCAAGACTGGATGACAGGAGGAGTGGTATCCGCTACGGTATGACAGAGAGGAAGAAAACAAAAAGGAATAACTCTGGGAGTTCAGGAAATTTGAGTCATCATTCTGGACCAATTTGATAAATTTGTTGGTATCTGAAACGGGTTACCAGCCAAAACACAATGTAATGTTTAGTGTAAGTGAATGGTTCCCTCCTAAATTTTGCTGAGCATTTTCTGCTCAACAGCTTTTTGAAATCTGGACCTTGTGGGTTGGAGGGAGGGTAAAGTAAAAGAAGACGGAGAGTAGCCTGCAGTAAGATCAAATCTGCTACTTGAAAGACAATGTGTCAATCTATCAAACGGCCTTCTAGTTCTACCGTTTGGTCTCTCCAGATGTTTTGTTGTACAACAGAAATGTTCCATATACAACCTAAGCCATTTTTCTCTCATATAATGTACCACTTGAGTGCTGAATCAAATGATCAATCCAGCATTTTTGTCAACCTCCTTCATTTAAATTGGAATAATTGATCAGTTAAGTAGCATTTAAAATAATCGCTAGCTGATAATCAATTCATGCTACTAGAAGTACAGGTAATTTGAAATGCATGCAAAGCAATACCATCTCACAATATAAACCTATCCAATGAAATTCAACCCATTTATATTAAACTGAAATAATAAAACTATTTTTGTTGTATGTATGTATAATTTAAAAACAAAATGAAAACCTCAGAGGTGTTTTGAACTGTTGGTCATACTCTCTAGTTTCAATACTTAAAACTATAACTTCTCAATATAAACAGCAAAGTGCGGAAAACCCCAAAAGAAAAATAACTGCTATGACACTTGATGCAACTTAGCTACACAAAACACTTCACAAAGCTATGAAAAAGATTTTCGTGATTGCAAACTACAACAGCAGTTACTGTAAAAATGAAAACTGAATGATACTGATGTTTTGATAAGGAGCTTGATAATGGCTGCTTGTACAAGTAAAGCGACATCAACTCTACGCAAGATAAAATGTCTGATTGATCGTGTGGTAATCTAATATATTACAAGATGGATTAATAATCATAAGACAAAACAGCTACATTTATGCACCAAACCTGAATCTGCTTCCTGTAATCCAGAAGCTCATATATATTTATATATTTATATTTATATATAGGTACTGTAATTCATTTTATTCGCAGCTGAAATTCTAGTCTAAACACATGTTTCTATACAGTCATATATAGTGTTTGTTGTGAGTTGATTATCTGAGTTCTTCATAGTCTATATACAAGAGGCCAGTCTTGCTATCTGTCGTGTAGACCTCTGTCCGAAGTACCAAAAAATGTCTAGCTAGAATACCAAGTGGTTAGCTATATTCATCGTCTACTATGTTCACAGTCAACAATAATCAACTTAGTCATTTACAAGTATGCCCTGCAACAGCAATGTAACAAAAAGGAATGAATCTCATAATTATTATTATATATTAATTTATTATCTTTATTATTTTTTGTTTAGTGAGGGACATATAACAATCACCTCTAGAATGTTTTGTCTGGATCGAAGACAATAAATATATCTTCATTTGTAAAGAGATGGAGAGATATACCAATAACTAGTCTTTAGAAATTGAAGGCCTATTGCACTTTACCCTACTGTCTCCTTGTCCACAATGCACATCTAAATCTAACAATAGATATGCCCTCACAACATTTACATATATATTTATATATACACACAACAAAAATATATGAAAACAGTGGCAGGTTTTTAACACTGTATAAAGAACCAGCTAGACTTTTGGACTTTGATATGCCCGTGTCTAACATCACATCCGAGTCTGTAAAGGGTACGGTTTACTGAATCTGACATTCAAATAACAAATGGAATGTTTAGATCTCCGACACTGATAGCCCTATAATCAACGTCGAAAAACACCAACTCAACTACAAAAATGCATGCAAAAGAAATGATGTATATATTATACATTGGAACTCCACACGTGAGTTAGCTGTTATTCCCTGCTCATTTTCCATCACACAATTACCTCAATTCAGAAACTACAAAGTCCCTTTGTCTAATCTTTGATGCATAACAATTACAAAATGTGCGGTTTATCTTCGTTTATGTCAACCGATACTCAAGAAACCAACTCAATATCAAGTTTGCACATTGTCTTATAACACAGGGTCTCTTGTGTGTGTTAAAACAAGAACCATCTCAACACTACATCAGTGTGTCGTATTACCAGAGTTGACTTTCAAGCTAACCCATTCAAATTACAGTCATATCAAATGCATTGCTGTTATTTTATTCATTATGCAATTAACCTTCATCAGAACTGACTAACTCCAATATGAACAGACGGTATTTAACAATCCTGATAGCTATATGGTAACAATTACAAGTTACTGCTTAACGTTACGCAACCCCGGTTGCAAATAATGTCAAGAACCATTAACCATAACAACTTGCCATCCGCTTCTCTTTACATTATTATGTCGAATTCCTCCCAGTTACACTAATTCAATTTCAGCATGATCAAAGAGAATTATCTTTCCTTCCACTTCTGGTTGATAAATCACTTTATACACAATTCCCGGTAGTACTGAGTGGATGAAAAGTGACCGTGATGTAGAAGTCTCTTCTTCAATCACTCCTGTCATTATCACATGTCTTCATCAAGAAAGCTCAAAGACTGCGATGACTACATCAGAACTGATACCACTTTTTGTCTTTGTACTTCTGCATAAGTTGATGGGATCCTTGGGAGAAGTTCTCTGCATTGGCCATCATCTGAGCTGTGCGTTCCTCTAGCTCACTCAGCTTCTCTCCTCTCTCATGCAGGGCCTGAATCATAGTAATAATAATAGTCATTTATTAGGGGCTTGTCAACTTTGTACCAAAGCGCCTTACACTATTAGTATCAATATTCATACCGCCTTAAAGGGACACGTTGCCTTGGATTGGGTGATTTGGGCTATGAAAAGCAATTGATACCATTTTTTATGAAATGTATATGGCTAGAAAATTGTTTCACAAGTAGAATATAATGATCCACACAAATTTGCCTTGAAAGTGTGTGGTTTTCCTTTCACTTCGTGAACTAACATGGCCTGCCATTTTAAAGAGCCAAATTGCGGGTCGTGTTAGTTCAAGATGTAAAAGGAAAATCACACAATTTCGAGACACATTTGTGTGGATCATTATATTCAACATTTAAAATATCTTTCTAGCCATACGCATTTCATAATAATAGTAATAAACAGTTGCAAACGCTTTTCATAGCCCAAATCGCCCAGTCCAAGGTAACTTGTCCCTTTAAGCTTTCCCGAAACCATGTTAACTTCTTTGGAGTATGCAGCACCAGCAATCAAATTGGCACACAAGTTGCTGATCATTCACATCAACAATCTCTACCCTAGCAGGTGCCCATTTACTCCTAGGTGATGAGAAGCAATTATTGTTAAGAGTCTTGTCCAAGAACACACGTGTCATGACTGGGATTGGAAACCACACTCTGGTGACTCGGCCATTAGAAGTTGAGTTCAGTGCTCCAAGACAACTCAGCCGCGTCACGTTTTGAACATATCCAAGTAAAAGGAACAATACATCATGTGTTTTAAGGGAGAAAAAATTCATTCCATAAACACACCACAACCAAATTAAATTTCTTGGTGTTATTATCGATACCAAAGTATTTTGACAAAAACAGCCCCTAATGCCCACATTGTTTACCACTCATGCGTGAAGCACTAATTCTTCTACTTACAGAGTGCTTGAGTTCAAAGGTCAATTTTACAAACTTCTTTATTACCCAGAAGATAACATTTAGAGCCTCATGAGTTAGAAAAATATTCTCTGATGTAGTATTTGCTCATAAAGAAAGCCAACTTACAATGTGTAACATTAAGTACAAACAATCTAAAGTGAATAAACTATGCGAAGACTCCAACCAGCTGTGAGGACATAGGTAACTGCATGCTGGACAGGAACATTTGGAAAGCCATCACAAATGTCCGATGGTAGACGTTGGAATGAATGAATGCCAGTGAATAAAACCAAGATGGTAGCAGCACGTGTACTTACAATGCGTGCTTTATAGAGTTCCCCTGCTGCTGAGCTGGAGTTAGCTTTGACTCCTTCTAACCCTCCAGTACCAGGAATGTGTCTAGCAATACTACGTGACGGACGACCACTTGATTCCCCAACTACAAGAAACAAACATCATCACAATCAGCATTGTTACAAACGACTCATTGTTATCATTCATCATGAGACCATGTTGCGTGTAAAACTGCCTTGTGTGGTAGCCTCAGACTTGAACGTCTGAGACCAAGAACTTGACACAGCTGGCAACGATTGTTTTGTTATACTATGGTAATGGATTCCTCTTCTTTGGAGGCGATCTGTTGTCATCTTCAAACATTGTTAGAATGAAACTGGCACAGTTAAAAAAGCAGAGGAACACAAGCGAATGAATTGTAAACAAAAAAGGTGGCTGTTGACAAAAATATTGCTTCACTGTTCCTTCTGGCACATCACACAGGAACACTAATCAACTTACCCATAGTCCCATTGTAACTACAACCTTATTCCCAGGGCTTCTAAAAAAAAGTACAAGGCGGAGGAAACAACCACCGGTAGGCGCGATTATTAGTAATGTACCCCGTGGGTACATCATTCATGTTCCCCATAGCCATGTACAAGTGTCTTTCTAGAATATCATGTGATTGGTTCTCTTCACAATCTATTACTGTGGTGTAACCAGCTGGCCACATTTCATAAAGCTGTTTAGCAGAAAATACTGCTTGGAAAATTTATTTGCTTAGCCAAAAGATGAGTAGGGCACCAGTCGCAACAGGGTTAACTTTATGAAATGTTAGCGGGTAACCTGTTTTTGTTAAGCAAGGTTTGTCTGTGCTCAGCAAGTTTTTGTGCTTACAGGCTTCATGAAATTGGGCCCTAGTCTCTAAGTCTCCTTTAAAATATTAACTGTCTCTCTTGACTCTTTAAGAGCCTGTTTCTTTTTAACGCTTAAAATAAAAAATGCCCAGCTGTTTTAGCTTTCTCGAAATTCTGTATTAGAAAAATCTATTATTTCTCACCACTGTAAATTGTATTTGTTGAGTGCAATACTGCCCTCTCGTGATATCATTATACTATGGGTCGTCATAATAAAAGATTGTTATAGTTTGATAATTGCTCTTTACGGAATACATAGTAGAATAGAATATAAAATAAAATGTAAGACATTGACACTAAAATACATGATTAGACTTACATAGGTTTTCTCTGTCTAACGAGCTGCTTCCACCACCAAACAAGCCTCTAAAGAAGCCTTTAGTTGGAGCTTCTGGGGTGTTGACTGGAAGGAATAAGTCCCCTAACATATCATGTAGATTCTCACTGAAACCACACCACAAAGAAAACAACAGCTTAGTACATTATTACTGCTTTGATAACCTCCAAAAGGTCTTGTAGATAAAGCAACGGAAACTCAAAGATATGAGTGATCAGGGCCCAATTTCATAGAGCTGCTAAGCACAAAAATTTGCTTAGCAGGACATTTTTGCCTTGATAAAAACAGGATTACCAGCCAAATTTCCATGTGATTTTCAGGATAAGCAAACAACAACTGAATATCATTAACAAGCAATATTATCAAGGAAGAAATTTCATGCTAAGCATATTTTCATGCTTAGCAGCTCTATGAAATTGGGCCCAGAAAGATCAAATAAGACCTCTCAGAGAATTAGTATAACAACGAAACTAAACCTGCTTTTTCTTTTCTGTGCTAAGGAATTTTCTGTGCCCTGTCTTTTAAAATTTTATTTTAATTTCTTTTTTAATATGAAAGATTGCCCAACATCACAAGGCCACGGACGACCACTTCGAGGTGAGGGCTACACTTCACTGATCTGGGCTATTGACCAAAATCAACTGTTACCAGGGGCCATTGCCACCTAAGAGACACAACTGACCTGTCATTTTTCAAATGCCATCTTAAGACTCATCTTTTCTATCTTTCGTTTGAACCAGAGTGATTTGCTAGTGACTGGTACCTTTGAATGGTCATCCAGATACTGTGCGCCATATAAACTTTCTGTTATTATTATTATTATTATTACTACTGGAGTTGACACAGGGTTACCCCCTTCACAGGCTGTAAGGATGTAGGCATCGGGTACCATCCACTAGAAGCCTGGCTGGTAGAGCGGATTGCACTACCAACTTTAAAGTTTACAAAGCATCTATGATTTAGTGCCCTGCTCAAGGTGAACCCAAACTCTGCTGCTGACTTCACCAGAGCTTGGGTTTGGTGAACTAGACCGCTCGGCCACGACCCGCCACAGTGGGAAAAATTTCACAAAGCACCATGATTCATCTTAAAATGTGTTGTCAGTATTTCCATAGTGATTTATATTGGGACATGATACTACATGTATGTTCACATTCTACAGTTCTAAGATAAATCTAAGCTCTTTGTAAGATTGAGCCATGGGCTCATTTTGCTGCGGTGCATTCCGCGTCTGCAAGAAGTCAATAACTGAAGTATTTCTCAACATATTAAGTGTTTAAAGCAGCACATAACATTGATATCAAGGCTGACATTTCTGTTGTCTTCATTGTTATTGCCATTTCACTATTTCCACAACTGCTAGATTTAGAGTAGGGCATCCCAAAGAAACGAAACTAGTTTCTGGTGTATGTTTCAACAGTTAAAAGGTTGTAGGGGCTCCTCTATAGGAGTGAGCCAAGAAGTACCTTGCTTCACTGCATATTGTTAACCTTTGTAGCTCTGTTGGACTTGCTTGGTAGATTCCTTTACCATGAGAGCTAAACTGGAATGTCCGTCCGATCCTAAATGAAAACAAACACTCATTACAAACTTTGGCCATAATGCGACATCGATTAAACAAGTGTCAAACTGAAGTGTTGTAATGACTTATAAGTACACATGTACCAAGATCGATCTATTAACAGCGGCCAGCCATCAGCCTGGGTCCAATTTCATGCATGGTGCTGCTTATCAAAGAACTCTTGAGTGTATAGTGTCCTGTAAAGCCCATACTTCTATGGGCCATAACATGATAACAGGGTGTAAGTGCAGAATTCTGCGATAAGCAAAGCCATGAAATTGAACCCTGCTCATTAACTTCATTAATACTAAACTTAAAAAGTTGTAAAAATTCTCAGAAATTGTTGATACACTGTCTACGCTATTTACAGAGAGAGTTTACAAAGCTGGTCCTTATATCACATGTTAATGCACACTCATATGACTGGTCTTTAACCAATCAGAACGCAATAACTCTATACATGTAAGTTTTATTTCTAGACCCATTGGATAGACCGTCACAAGATCAAACATTGCCCTCATTGAGGTCAAAGGAAGATTTAAAAAGTTATTAGAAAGAGAAGGGAAATGCCAAAACTGATTAAATGGTGTAAATTGCCATTTATACAATACCCTTCAACGACAAAATTTGCCACATTCCAAAACATCTGATGACCCCATTTCCTCAGAATGATGTCATCGGATGTTTTGGATGTTGACAAATTTTGCCCTAGAAGGGTATTGTATATAATGGCAATTTTTTTGCATTTTTTTTGTATGGGGAAGTTTTGGTTTATTCCTGACTTTTAATGATATTCAATCAAAACGGCTTGAATTTGACACATTATCTGATTAAATTATTCCTCATTGGAATGTAAAGATCCAAGTAGTTAAATTTGAATAACGTCCTGTTTAAAATCTTGCATTGAAAAACTCAGAGCTAACAGACAGGTACGTATACTAACCTGAGATCGGTAAGTGGAAGGTAGTCGTGATCAAGCAGAACTCTAAAACTCGGCAGACTAAACGCCATGATGTGGCCATTGGCAACATAGCATGCCAGACAAACGCTATCTGTAACCGACAATTACTCAATCAATTAGACCACTACATGTGTAATAGAAACATTACATCAATAGTGTGAGCTACTTTCAAAACTTAGAGGTTTAAAACCTCAGGTCTATAAGTCAGGTTTTGATTTAAATACAGGAGCAAGTGTACATGTACTATAGCTTTTTGAAACATTAAGATTTGAGACCTTAGTAGATGAATAAGTTCATTATATTAATAAGCTCTATGGTTTAACAGGCAAGTAAAATACTTCCAATATACTTAACCAGAGTTGTGTAGAGAGAGATTTGTGACATACATGTATAGGGACCAATTTCCTTTGATCACGTGGTTGCTGGACAACATTTGGTCCAAATGGAGCACAACCCAATGTGCAGTCTGGCCTTGCACACATGCGTTTTTGGACCAATTGTGACTTCTTATCACAATTTGTCACAACTCTCTCATATACGACTCGGTACAGAACTATCAGTAAGCTCTATAAAACATTGCCTAAATGAAATTAACAGTACAAGTGAGAATGGGCGCTACAATTTAAAAAGGAACCATCCCCCCAACCCAAAACAACCTCAAAAATAAATTAACACCCCAACGAAACCTCCAAACAAACATAGCCTTGTGTGACAAATTTGGAACTGAAATGAAGTGACACTTCTAAGCGTCCATAAAGGGATGGTTTAAAACTATCCCTTTGGGGTTAGGAATAGCAATGGGTTTTGTTCACCACAGAGTACCTGTATTAAAAATAACCAAGAGCTAAATGCTTCAAAATTGTATAGTCATACAATTGTATAAAAGGCAACACATCTGTTTAAGTTTCTTCTTAGGCCTTATTACAAGAGGTCATGCACAGAACTCAAACGTGTCTTTGTCCACGCAGGAGGCTTAACAAACTGGTGCATCTGGAATCAAAAGTTAGCTCTCTATGTTAGTCAATGTAGCTCTGAACGAATGAACTTACTCTGTAAGCTGATGACGTCTGCTCTGACCACGTATGAGGATTCTGCTACTTTGACTCTATAAGCACATGTTTGAGACGGTAGTGATATCACCTGCAACAAAACACATCCATAGGATCCCATGAGTCATGCCTTAGAGGCGTAAAGATTAGAAAGATGTAATTTTCATCTGAAAAGCCTACTAAAGACAATAAAGGTTGCAAGCATCCTGCAAAATTCTTCGCTATGAAGTGTCCCCGTTAATTAGGTATCAATAAAAGTATGTTGACAATTTTGAATTTGCAAAAGATTGCCTGCACAAGCAATTTCTTTTTTTCCATTGTGTCCATTATATGCTGCCCTCAATTAGGCTCGAGATACTGTTGGTTACCGCTGTCACCGAGCTTAATGTGACTCGAGATACTGTTGGTTACCGCTGTCACCAAGCTTAATGTGGATGTATTCAACGTTCTTGTTAAAAATAATGTGACAGTTTTTAATTGCGCGGGATGCGATTGTAATATCAAAAGGAATTGGAATTGGATAAGAGCAGGTGCTGCATCCACGGAATCAGACTCCCAAATTGGTAAACCAAGATTTATCAATTTTATTGCTCTGCTTACCGTAAGCGAAACATCAGCAGGGAATTCTGTGCTTACATCAAGCGTATTTCACGGATTAGCAGGAATGCTTGAAATCCACCATACAATGCATTCTTCGCTTACACATCTAGCGCATAAATTCAGCGCTTGCCCTGTAAGCGGGGATTGTTCATCTTAATTACAGAATTTGGCAGTAAACAAGAGTCATGAAATTGGGTCAGTAGCTATAATAGTGTGGATATTAAGATCATGAATCGGCAAACCTTTGCTTCTTTCTCAGAGCTGATGACAACAAACTGCCGATCCGCAATTTCAGTGGATGAGGAGGGAGACATTCGACTTCGCTGTAACAATGGGGGCCCTATTGAAAGAGGTAAAAAACAAAAAATTAAATTACTATAGAATAGGTGTTTGATTTGCAAAGTTATCCAATCGGTTAAGTTTGTCTTGTGTATTGTACATCACTAATAAAACATGTCAATTTTTTTGTGAAAAGACATTTGAGGAGTTGATATTGTTTAAGCCATGACTTCTATAACACCTGAAACATTCCATTATACATAAACCATAAAATCAACTACAAATCATACAACATAAAACTGTAAACGTAAAACATAACCCCAAACCCTACACCATGAAAGTCACATTTTGAGGAAGAATACAAGCTTATAATGGTCTTGCCTTTTGGGCATAGACTTACTCTTTTCTCTGACATCTTTTGTTTCTCTATTGATATCTTTCCATGGTTCATGTGGAGGAGTAATCAAGCTGCCATTGCAATCCAAGAATGCCATGAGTAATGAACTTCCCTTCAGACGCAAGATGGTTCCTGTAACAAAACAACTCTACAATTAAATGTTGGGTACAAAAAGACAAACTGAATTGATAATTATAGTTGGTTCTTCTCAAACACAAATATCCTAGTAGCTACATGTAGATCAAGGCACTTTACAACATTATCATCCCTGTTCATTGGGCATACTTTTAGACAGTTCCTCTAACTTTCTCAACTCCCTGGGGAGCATACAACCCCAACATGCTTCAATTGTCACTAAGGGGTTTTTCTCCAACACAATACTGTCTCAGCCCTCTCAGGTTCTCATTTAAACACCAGGGTTTAGAAAAGCCATTATGATTAAAGGCACTGTACATGTTTTGTAATTACTCAAAAATATAATTTAGCATAAAAACTTACTTGGTAATGAGCAACGGAGAGCTGTTGATAGTATAAAACATCGCGAGAAACAACTCCCTCTGAAGTAACGTAGTTTTTGAGAAAGAGGTAATTTCTCACTAAAATAATAAAATACTTCATGCATGAAGTCTTTTATTGGCATCTGAAAGCACACAAATTGTGCAACACGGGTGTTTTTTTCTTACATTATTTTCTTGCAACTTCGATGACCAATTGAGCCCAAATTTTCACAAGTTTGCTTTTTTATGCATATGTCATGTATGTTGGGATACACCAAGTCACAATACTGGTCTTTGATAATTACCAAACGTGTTAAGCGCCTTTAAGTGCTTTGCTCAAGGACACAAATGTAATGACTAGAATTTGAACCAACACTCCAATGATTCAACCATCAACACATCATGACATTTGAAATAAAAAGTCTCTTCTTCTTGTAATCCCTGTACTGCTGCTTCCCAGGTTGTATTATAAACAGGGAAGAGAGTCATTGCTGGCAAAAAAGTCTGAAACTACATGTTGGATCAAAATTTTAGGATGTAGCGCCTACATGAATGTTGAAATGATGGCGTTTCTACCTTTTGGTAACCCCTAGGGAGGGTTTTAGGAACAGTGTCCTAAGCACTAGTGATGTAGATCAAATGGCTGTATTTCTTCTATGTGGAAGAATCAACTTTTTTTTGTATTCACCAGGTTGGCGTAAAAAGTCTGAATTCAGACAAAAGTCTGACAAATCTCATCCCTGTATAAACTTGGGTGTGATCCCTGGATACACAGCAGTTAAAGGTTGTATCTCCTCTGAACAAAGATATTGATAAAATAGGGAGATAGCCACATGGGGCATCACACATGCTCAGAGCATGTCAGTGATCTTGGGTTTATGCAATGGATTCATGGACCCCTTTCACTTACATCTTGTGCATCTACTGGCTCCCATGGTTTGCCATTTTTGGGGTCCATTGAATGTAAAAATGTGCTTAGCGTATAAAACGTGCCTGTCAACTGAAATGTGCACTTCTCAGTACAATATGTAAGATTGATTATGGTGATGATGTAAGGTGAATTGGATGAATATGGTTAGCATAACATACCACTTGGTGTGACGATAACAGGTTGAGTATAACGCTGCTCTCCTGGTGGAGGTAAATTAATAACAATCACAAGGACCGAGCCTAGAGTAGTCCCCACCCATACACAAGGTGACGTCACAGACTCTGCCATAAAACAAATAAAGCACTCATTAGATCTTGGGTGAGAGTCATTCCTGCCAAGATACATGTACTCTGATCCAAATTTTAGGAGGTATGTTAAAAGTATTGCGTTTACACCTTCTGGTGACCCCCGAAGTTACAGATTTACTGGAGATTCTGGGAAAAAATAATCTCAGTAATAGCATACCTGCCAACATTGAAACCTCAGAAATAGGAGCACCAGTTTTTTTCACAGATCGCGACGCAAGAAGTTGTGCGAATATAGTGTATTACATGTAGACATACAAATGTATGTATTTAAAACAATGTACACAAATTATTGCATCCCGTAAGAAAATCTCTACCGTCGCAAGCAAATGGCACCCTGTTTTAGAGAACCTTTTGATTTTGTTTCATTGCTGTCATTGTCAGAAATAGGAATGTTCCGATTTTTTGCAGCTTGTAATCTCAAAAATCTGGACAATTCCAATTAAATCTGAACAGTTGGCAGGTATTTAATAGAAGAGTAGATGAAAGAGCTTGATTTCCTTACATCTGGAGAAAACAACATTCAGATAGAAGTCTAAAATTTCTTATCCCTGTGAGATGCAATCACACATCTTACAATAACTCCACTGGCTCCCGATCAAAGTGCGTACCATGTAAAAGTTAAATCTTCTCACTTTCAAAGCTCTTCATGGCCTATCTCCTGACTATATATCTGATCTTCTCTGTAAGTATATTCCTGTTTGTTCTCTTTGATCTGCTGGCCAATCCCTACTGACGCAAACTACTTTTTCCACTAAATTCTATGGTCAAAGAGCCTTCAACTTCATTGCACCGTCGTTATGGAACGACTTATACCTCTTCATATTTGCCAAGCTGGCTCTCTTCAGATTTTCGAGGGTAAGTTTGTTTGAATCTTTACTTTTGTACCTTGCTTTTGTATTCACTTCATTGTTTTATGTTTTGTGTTGCACATAGAGGCTTCTGAATTATGCGCTATACAAATATCTCGTATTATTAATATACCTGGATCCTTGTGAAAGTTTTTCCTTCCTATAATATTGCCTAGAATTAAGGCAACAAAAATGATAGATAAGTCACAGAAGCATCTGAGCCAAAGTAGTTTCAAGGCTGAGGCTAATAGTTTAGATACAAGGCTTACCAGTTTTTCTTGTGTAGGACTCAGCAAATGTCAAGCACTGCACTCCTTCCCTAGCCTCCTTCTCAAGGCTGGACATACTAGAGCTCCTTGAACGGGTAAAAGAACCCTCACTGCGATCTTCATATAACAAAGGCAATAACAACTGTCATGATTGTCAACAAACACTCTTGATGCTTTCTTGTTAGTGTGAGTTCCCTTTTACTGCTTATTGATCTCAGCTTACATGGTTAGTTTCTCTACCAGGGCCCTATATCATTGAGCTGCTTAAGCAGACAATGGTTCTTAACATTTTTCCGCTAAGAGAAAAAATAGCAGGTTACCAATCAAAAATGTAACATGTGACATTGTATTTTTTGGCTGGTATCCTTACTCTGGTAAGCATGGGTTTGTTGTGCTTAAGCAGCTCTACGAAATTGGGCCCTGAAATTAACTTGTTAATAACAACCATAGCAACCAGACGAATTGTAAGTACAGCCCATAAACCTGTTAACTATTATGTGGTTTTGCTGGCAGTTATCCATAAGACTCTTCTTTAAGGAGTAACCCCCCATTGTGTGCAGGCTCTGTCCCTTCAATTCCACTATAGTCACAGTCACTCCGAAGAAAATCTTTCCAACAAAAACACATTGTTCATAAACGCTCCTGGAGTGCGTTTTCGCGGCTGTAACCAATAACTGTTTCGGTCACTGACCAGTGATTAACCAACGGCCAAATCAACCGAAACGGCTATTGGTTCTGACCGTGAAAACACACCCCAGATACTGTTCTAAATAATTTGTTCTAAATCCCCCTCGTATTTAAGAGTGGATGCTCCGTTATGAAGCCATGATAGTATCTTGAGTGTTTTATAAGCGATAGTGAACTGGTTGACAGCCTTACTAAGGAGTGATGGTGGCTAGGTGAATCAGGTACTCAGGTTGTTATACAACTATATGTATGACAAAATATTCTGTTTAAGCATTACATACTAAGTGTGGACCTGAGAACAAAAGAAGTCCACACAATATAGGGACTTGAAACCTTATGTTGAATTACACACATCCACATAGTGTTTTACAGCGTAAAAAGTGAATGTCCACAGAGTGTATGCAGAGCTGTGTGTGTGTGTACAGGTAGGTATATATACACATTCAAACCAGGGACCTATAACAGAAGAGGGCAATAGGGTCCCTGGTTGGGTAAAGGTCCCCAGTTGGAAAGTGTGTACAATACCAATGGGAGCTAATGCCAAAAGGTTTAAGTACAGACAAAAGAGGGGCTTTTACAAACTTTGGTGTGTATGTGTAAGGTTGGGATGTCTACCCATTCAAACCAAGGACTTTAAAAAAAAAAGGGATCCATGCATTCAAACAGAGTGAGCATTTCCACACTTTGCTTTTGTGTACAAAACCAACGGGGACATCTCTTAAAAAAAAAAAATGAAGTCCAAACAAGTCGGAGAACAAAGCAAAGTCCTCTATTTACTCCTCTAACAAACAAAAATGAGTATTTGTGTGTATTTGTAACGAGGACAATCACAAAAGGGACTGCATGGCTTGATAATTTAAGGATGTTCTTCTGGTCGTGTATAAAACCAATGAGGATGTGGCTAAACAATTGCATTATAAAGAGAAGTGGTCTACACCTCTGGCATGGTTGTTTTGAAGGGGTAGAAATTTTTGACAATTTCTAGTACATGTACATGTAAGTTACTAGATTTATCATGAAATATGAATTACAACTGCATGCGAAAAAAACAAAAACATTTAAAAATTCAACAATAAAATGCTTTAAAACCATCACTGACTATTAAAAAAAATCACAAATTTGTGAAATAGCGATTACCTATCAGAGTTGGAAAAAGAGAAAATCAAAATGGGTTGGAATACGTGAAGGGGCGATGGGATGGTTGAAACAAAATGACTTGGGTTTAGACTGATGTTTGGATGATTATATGAAACACTTACATGTATAATGTTTTTAAATAGTATATTTCTTGCATCAACGATAAAAACGAATTATGAATAATTGATAAATAGATACACAGATAAATTGCACACAGCAGTCATAGAATTGGATCTTAGAGAGGGCAAGGCCATTTTCATTTTGCAAAAGGGAACTTCCATTGGGAAATCTGAAATTCTGTGGGTAACTTTTGAAGAGACACCAAAGCCTAGACCAGGGCAACAGAGGCCATGGCACCAGTAATTCCAGGCCTCAGTTTATTGGAATTTTTGTTGTTGTAAAAATTGATTGATGTCACAAAGAAAGTTTCATCAATTATAACCAAATGAAAATGCTTCTCAAGCTAAGACCTGATGAGTAATGACAAAATTTGGAGTAGCCTGAATTTAGCTTGCTGAGTATTCATAACCAAGGTTGGTTTTAATTTAATCAGAATATCCCTCAACGTTCAGGTTTGAAATTAAAAAATGCTTTAGATTGTTTCGTTGCATGCCTCATTTGGCAGCAAACAACTGAGTTATCATCGCTGTTACAATAATAAACACACAATAAAACAATACATAAACATAAAAAATAAACAAATATTTAACATAGAAATAAATATATGAATGAATAAATTAACATGTAACAAAAATTGTTATAAAATAATAACAAACAATAACCCGAGCACAATAGTAAAAAGAAACAAACGCCGACCCCCCCCCCTCAAAAAACAATGGCGGGAAGGCGGGAAGGTCAAAGACAGATAGGTCAGTGATAGGAAGGTTGAAGACAAGAAGATTGGGGACAGGAAGGTCAGGGAGTGGGAGGTCAGGGAGTGGGAGGTCAGGCACAGAAAGGTCAGGGCCAGGAAGGTCTAGGAAGGTCAGGGTAGGGAATGTCAGGGAGAGAAAGGTCATGGACAGGAAGGTCAGGGAGTGGAAGGTCGGGTATGGAAGGTCAGAGCCAGGAAGGTCGAGGACAGAAAGGTCAGAGAAGGGCAGGTCAGGAACAGAAAGGTCA